>JAAEAF010000881.1:0-64526 GCA_011037195.1 Triatoma infestans
TTTTGAAAGTCAAAATCAATCTATTGATTGATTTATTGAATCCGAAGTCGAAGAAGCATGCTAGTACGGATAAAATATCAGATCATGTGGACGCAACCCACTTATTCAAAGTGACCGTATGGAAAGTTTAAAAAAAACGGTTGGAGCCTTTCGAAAAATTGCGGAAAACTGAAAACAAAAAATAGTAAAGACGCACTTCCAGGTGACGGATATTAACCACCGAAATCTTCGTATTTAATGCGATGATGGTATCTACCTCGAATATCAAGTTTGGGTTTCCTGTAATTATTATGTTTTTGAGATATTTGTGCATACACACACACACACACACACTATATATATATGTATTAAAAACTTTGTTTGTACTCAAGAGCCTTCAGTGTATGTATTTCCGACGACAACTCCATTTCGAAGATTTCATGCAGAAGAGAAGATAATAAAACAAAAATATTATTTTAAAGAAATTATTACATAATAAAATTTAATAAAATATTAGTTATAGTTGTAAAGGAGGAAGGTTGTGCAAAGAAGCAGGTGGTCAGAAATAAGGGCTCAGAGGGCGTCGTGGGAATCAGGGGCCCTTGGACCTCTCACAGTCCGGTCGCGTGCCTCGCACCACACACGGCCTGCGTCACGCGTTACAATTCTCTATCGTATTGCTCCTATCAATACGCACAAACACTCACACACACACACACACACACACACACACACACGCATATATATATATGTGTGTATACAGACTCATTCACAAATATAATATATTAGTATTTGTAGAGAAAGCAAAATGTTTAATTCAATTTGATGATATTTGATGACATACTCGGCTGCACAGTAAACCAACATGGAGGACACAAAGAGCTGGCCCGTGTTGTTTGCTCGGCAAACTAATAAAGTTTACCATCTTTGTGGGAAACCATAATTAAAGTGTGCGTTCAGTAACAATAATGCACCATGTGATTGTCCAACACTATAATTGCTTAACTAGCCAGGAATTGGATTATTATTAAAATTGTATGTTCTGTTTATTTTAAATAACCTAATCCAACAAAATTGAGACACTAAAGTCTCATTGGATACCGATTAATGTGCATTGAGGATGTTGCTGTGGAGGAGCTGAATACTCGCTGTGCAGGTAAACAAAATTTACTTCGGGTCAGACTGCTTCAATTTGTGATAATACATTAGTGGATGACTTTACATTGTATAGTTTATCAAGAAAACTAGTGATTGATGCTGAAACTGATCGCCTAATCTAAAATGAAACAGGAAAAAATCAAGGAAAAAGTCTGTGTGAAGTGCAATCATTGCAATTCCAAATGAAAATGGTATCCAAACTCGGAAGGTTTACTTAACATTATTTGGCCTTGGTCAAATAGTTAGAAAAAGTCGTAGGGACTTTTGATTTGTTGGTTTTTAGAGCAAAGGTTTTTTGAATGTGTTCATTGGATGGTGGTAGAACTTGTAACGGAAACCGTTATTAGCAAGCATCTTTTGTAAGCCGTTTAAAAAAAAAAATAAATAAAATAAAATAGTTTGGTTTTCTAATTATTCTAGTTTAGGCGAACAGGGATTAATTTGAATTATTTTGTTAAGCGTAGTTAAATAAAGATAATGAGGAGGAAAAGAAAAGCGAAAGGGAGTGCAGATTGAATTTCTTATTTGCGTCCTTCCTTCAATCTTTTTCCAATCTCTAAAAATATTCTATAATAAAAATGTTGAAAAGTGGAAAAGTAGATTTTAAAATTTTAAATAAATAAAATGAGTCTAATATGTATAAATTAATTGTATAGAAGAAAATCCAAGTAAAGTATTGTTAATATATAGATAAAGTTAGTTTATTGAGATAAATTTTAAAGTTAGTTATTTATTGTGAATTCACTATTGATGTTTAGCACAAAATAAACATATAAAGTAAAGAAAGTAATACAGAGAGAAGAGAGTATTTATGTACTACGTATATGCAGTTCATATGTCTATGAGGCAAAGTTCAACATCTAGAGAATTGAGTCAGTCGGCCAGTAGTAGTGGCATGGGAGGTAGCCCAATTCTACAACGAGATTACTCGGATTTGTTCTGGCTTTCCGGCGTGCGCAGAGGGCCAACAAGAGGAGTTGGACCATACCCGGAAGGGGATCAGCAGCTGGGGCAGGAAGAATTGGTGCGGGGAGCCACTTTGACAGAGAGCTGACTATATGGGAATCAACTAGGGTGCACCCGTAAGTTTCTTTTCACTAAACCAAATTTAAAAAGAGAAAAAAAAACCACAACGAAATACCACGTGGTAAATTTGATAAGTTAATTATTAATTAACTATATAAATATATCAAAAAAAAAACAGGAGGAGATTTTACGGAACTGTTTCGTGCGGAAGTGGTTCTACTGTGGATCTACAACTGTACTTTCATAATTTTAATAAATTTTGGGTTTCTCGGTTACACTCTCTCTTATCTTGTTTTAATTTTAATAGAAGTAATAATTATATTTTTGAGTTAGTTTATCATAAAATTATATCTGAAGGAATTTCAATTTTTTTTCTATGGCCTTACGAAATAAGTTCTAAGTAATTACAATTTTCTGTTTAATTTTTAACATTTTCTTTGGAAGAGTTTAAGTAATTTTGTTTGTTTGTTTTATTTTGAGAAATAAGTTTGGGAATGTACATAGTAGGGCAGAAGAAGAGGCCAGTTATGTTAGTTTAATTCTAGGTTATCCCTTCTATGTTATATAATAGTTTAGTTTTGTTGCCTAATAATTTTTATTTATTCATTAATTGCCATTATTAGTTTATTATTATTTTGGGTATTTTAATAGTTGTATGGTATATATTTATCAATTTATAATATCATTCACTGTGTCTGTTTTAGAATAAATTGTAGAATATTTTTCCCTTCTTAGTGAGTTTTGTTAATTATTCACCACAAAAGAAATCTTTTGGGTTTGACAATTTCAAAAGTTAATAAAGGCAGTAATTAAGGCTGGAGAGAGAGGGAGGAAAAATAGAAGGAAGGTGGGAAAATTATGTCGGGCAGTACGATCTTTTTCTCTTTTCTTTTCCTCACGTAAGGTAAGCCTATTTATTTATTACTTTTCATTAGGTAAGTGTATCTATTGTTTGTTGCATAAAAAAAAAACCAAACTTATTCATTTCTCAACGAAGCTAAGTAAAGAGGCAGAGAATTACTACAACTAGGAATAATTTTTATTAACAGCTGTTAAGTGCCACGCTGGCTGAGTGAGCTAAGGCGTCGACTTTACAACTGTTCAATAACGGTTCGATCCCCATTGCCGTCAATCAAAACTTTATTTTTTTTTATTTCGCATTTTTATATTTTTTTAAACTTTTATTTTTTTAAATATTTTTTTTATTTTTGGGTTTTGCTTAATTTTTTTTTAAATTTTGGCTAGTCACCATTAATTGATTTATCTTGATTATTTATTTTATTTATTTTTGTTCTTAATTATTTTTTTTTTTCTTTCCTCTTTTCCTTTTTACTTTCTCCTTTTTTTTTCTTTCCCCCACTCTGATTGGTTTATATTTTTGTTTTATTTCTTAGGGGTTTCGTTAGTTTTCCCCTCTTCTTCTTAAACTAACGTGGCGCCCGAAATTATCCTGTTCTTCCTTGATATCAACCCACACCTTCTCCACTGAGCTGATGGCTATTGCTGTCACCCCGTTTAACGTGTGGTAACAAACTTTTCAGCCTTTTTCATTTAAATAAAATAATAATAATTTTATATATTATTAAAAAAGGTTATTATTACATAAATAGATTAGTACTAAGCAAAATGTTTATTTTTGCGGCCTTAAAACAACTATATAGTAATTGTTTTCTTCATTTTAAGGACCATTCTTATAAAACTAGTCATTGAGAATCTGGGCCTAAAACTAGTGGCTCATTCTGTCGGATCATTATTGAACAAACTTCATGTTCAGCCGTCACGTGCTTCAAAACCAAATATTTCTTATCAGCTAATCTTGTCAATTAATAAAGATTTAGATTGGTATAGTTATAGCTCTGGGCGTTATTAGAGTATAATAGACATCAAATTACAATCGCTTCTTATATCTACATAATAACACAATGCAGAATTTATCCAATGTTTAACTAAGATACACAGAACAGTATATGATCAAGTATTGGAATGTGGCCCCAGATTGTAAATTCTGCCTTTATAGCGCTCTTGAACACGGCATTAACTTTGATTAAAGCAAACTTTTCACCCGCTACTTCTTGTATATTGTCACCAAGCTTTATAGTCGGACTCCCTTCAAATAATCGATTCACCGCAGATCTTACAAGCGAGTGTACCAATAGAAGAGTTAACATCGATAAATTACTATAATTACCCATTTAACGAGATTCGCAGCCACTGAAATGAATTTCGAGTGAATTATTCAACAAACAGATTTACAAGTTTAAAAAGTTTGAAAGGAATTTTGTTAAACGTCTACAAATCATTAATATTGCAAGCGGCCGAATTGTTGAATATTTTTTACTGAAATTAAATGTAATATAGGTACCAGGAATGTATTAACGGAACAAGGCTAGTACTGAAATAAGTGTATTTAATGTATTTTGGAAAATTAGTCTACAATTGTTAGGTCATTTTTTTTATCAAAGACACTCCTGGGCGAACCCGAGCTCGCGCTCATCCCAGTCCGCGAACTATTCATTTATCGCGGGGAAGAACTGCTTCTAAATACACATAAATAAGTAAATGAACGAGGAACGGGCACACAAAAGTGCGCAAAATGAATATAATAACTAAGGCATACTATGCTAACAACAAAATATCCAATTCAACAGAATATAACCCAGCACACGTACAAACCCTACACTCTTAATAAATACAGTCATACCTTACACATGCATAGTAGGCTAGCATAAGGGACCTCTCAGTACTCAATATTCCTTAGAGGTCATCAAATTCTACAGCTACCCGATCTAACGCACACAGAGCATAGACAAGCAATAAATTACTATCATGCAAAACATCGCTCCGCCTACCCAAGGGAAAGACCCCAAGACATACGCCGCGATAGAGCAGATTCCGCAAACCTTTTGAAGGCATTATATGCAGACTCATTTTCAAGAAGCAAGGGCAGAGTGTCATTGCTAAGGCACACATGAAATCCAGTTCATCGCCACACGTTTGTGCGGTGATCTTCATAAAGCTCACCGCAGCGGTTTCCTCTTTGCCACAAAGAATCGTTCATCTTTCACCAGCCCCTTTCTAAATCACTGGTCATTTATGTGCCCATGCCAGTTTACAAGTCTGGAGACCACATATGAAAAATCTGTTGGGACTATACTTTACCCGAAGTCCGGAAGATACCTGTAGGTTGTCCTTCCCTTCACGGAACCTGCCCAAAGGGCTTTCCAAATGTCCAAAATATCCTGTTCAATTTTTCTTTTCCTAAAATTTCTCAGCCATATCATGAATCACTGGCAACGTCCACATCTGGAAAGGTTCCACAGTATTGCCACACAAGCTCCTTTTCTCAAAAAATATTTTATGGCCGACTGAGTAATGTCTAATCAGGGAAGACAACTTTCAGTTCCTACAGAGCTTCAGTTGACACTGTGCGGCTGAAATTCCCATAAATAACAAAATAGTCCTTTGGGTCGAAGAGACATGTCTCATGAAAACTGAATCACTTACATTGTAGACCCATAGGGAACAGCAATGCAGCACCTGCGCGAGTAATATGCCTCCATACATTATTTTGACAGTCCTCTTCCTAAGACTCCAGTCCTTACGAATAACGTGCGCTGTAAGCGTTTTGGACTTCATTCTTAATTCTTTAATGTGGGGAGTGAAACTCAACTTCCAGTCTAAAATAATCTCTAAGTATTTAACCTGCTGAACCCAACTCAGTCTCCGACCGCTAAAGTAAACAATACCCTTAAACAATATCGCAACTGACTTTTCATGAAAAATATTATTTATTTCCAGTTTACCATGTTGCCAATTTTGCCATTGCGGGCGTTTGTTTCCAACTGCGCCCAACTATGACCACAAATTACATAAAAATTACAAATTCGCCACAAATTACCAAATGACTTAGCTCCAGGACAATCCTAAAAGAATTTTTTTTTTTTCAGGAAAATGTTTCAAATAAAATAATAGGCTGATGTAATATTTTGTGCTTCGCGTATGTAAGCGAAGTTTAAAGGAAATTGATGGTATGGTTCACCAAAAAATTCCAAAAACTCAGAAACATTTTCTGTAAATTCGAACTTTCCACTAACGAGTTCCTTCGAATTTAAAGTTCTAACATTTAGCGTAGGCAATTTTTTAGGAATATCAGTAGCGAGTAGATCATCCAAAACAATGTTCCAAAAAACAGGACCAGAAATAGAATCCTGCGGATATCTACAATTAATAGTCATAGTGACCATCCTAAAATTTGATCAAACCCCCACTGTTCCATCTTCCAAAAAGATTTAACTAGTTAAAAGGTATACAAGTAACGACTTTAAATAAATTAAGCGGACAAGACATTAAACTAAGAAGATCCAACAAACTTTGCTACCAAAGCTATATCTACAAAAATCCCCGCTACATATTTAAAATCGAGATTTAAGGAACCAATTAAAGTCTGAATCGCATCTTCTGTACCCTTCCCTGGCTTACAACCCTATTGTGTCTTCTGCGCTAAACCCTTACGTTCATAAAAAGTCACTAATTTCCTAATATACACGCGTTCTAATATCTTTCCTAATATGGGTAATAAACAAATTGGTCTGTATAATTTAGGGTCATCTAAAGGTTTGTCTTTACTTTTTAGAATTAATCGTAACTCACTGGATTTCCAGCAATCCGGGAAATAACCTTCCATAAGGTAGCTGGTATAAGTACTCTTCAAAAGGAGAATACAGAGTGACCAAACTCTTTTAATCATTTCTAAAGTAATTCTATCCATACCAGGTACAGAAAGACCTTTTGCCGAGCTAAGGCAGTTTCAATATCAGATTCCAAAAAAACATCTTGATTATCGTCATACTCGATGTTTAGTTTCCGTTTTCGTTTCGTTAAAAGGAGGTAGCTTTAAATATCTCAGCTCGATGTTGGATGCGTAAAGCAGATGTGAGATGGCAGTTCAGAGAAGAAGCGAGCAAGCGAAAAAGGTGCTTCATCCGGTGCTTTGGGACAACGCCTTTCAAAATAAAATAAAAAGAGGATCTTCTACTCTATTATTGAGGCAATTTTAACTTACGTGGCGGAAACCTAGACCATGTCTAGGGTATTTTCGAGGGTGGAGCTAGTCAAGTTAAATTTCTTGAGGAAGTTCATAAGAAAAAAATTAATGGACAAAATAAGGAATAAAGAATGGACATAGGAAAGGAATTGGATATAAAAGTGTCCGAGTAGAGAGATAATCAGGAAGAAATTGAGATGGTATGGACATCCAAGCCGTATGCCCCCAATAAATGGCCAGAGCGGATCAGACAATAGGCTCCTCCGCGGAGAAGAAGAAGAGTTCGACCAGCAAACACCTGGGAGACCAAGGTGGAAGAGGAGATGGCTGTGGGAGATCTTCGACCCTGGGGCCGGGAGGGTTAGAGCTTCATGGAAAGAACTGACTTGACGGCAATTCTACTAAAAGGGGAAAAACCGGAAAAGTAAATAGTTCACCACATTATATCGGCAGTAACAGCACATATTTTACTGAATTAGCACATTTTTTCGAAAAAGTTCAAATAAAAACGTCAACATTAGTGTGTGCAATTAGTATGCCAAGTGGAAAAATAAAAAATTGTCGGAGGAAATTTCAGAGAAAATCTGGAAAACTGAAAAAATCCATAAATTCGCACTTCCGGTTCATCGATTTTGAACAAAATTTTCGTGTCTGATGCGATGATGGTATCAAAATAGAGCTTACCGCCATATTTTTTTTATTTTTGAAATCAATTCAAGAAAATTACATTTTTTCTGAGTTTTGACGTCAATGTACATATTATGATATTCTGCAGATCAATCAAATTAAAAATGTAAAGAAGATTGTGCGTCACTTTCAAGACCTTTCCTAAATTTGAAGAAGTTTCACAGTTTACAAGTGACAGAGGGCACTTTGTTCACTCTCTGTACTTATTGTTTTATTAAAACATCTTACAATTTTAACCTGTCTTTTTTTAATAACTGCAAAACACATTAGTGGGTTTATCAGGGCATGTAAGCCTTAATATACCCATTAAAATCAAAATGTTCATCGAACGGAAAGAAAAAGGCTTAGTAACAGGAGGGTGCTCACTTTCTAAGAAGGGCTGAAGCTTTTCAAAAAGGGACCGATATTGCAATATTGTAGAGTCGTCAATTAGTACGTACGTCATTACTCTGAGTGTATACTAATGTTTTTTTTCCTATGAACCTTTTGTAAGCAAGTGTGCAACATTAAGTCACGTGACCAGACGGTCGTTCTCTTTCAAGTCTAAAAAGGGAGTGTTGCCCAAAACATATAACATTAATGGCCTCTTTTGTACAGTGCTTGCATTACTCATTAGTTTTCTGCGTGAGATATGACGTAATGTGTGACCTTATTCGACCAGGTGTAATTGAAAATCAAAACAAACGAAGTAAGCAAATTGTTGGGTTACCTACCAAATGAGAGAGCAACATGTTTAATCAACATTTCACATCAATATTTACCGCAAGCAGTTCGTCATCTTGGTCATCCCAGCCGCCTGACTAACACCACCTGCCAGTTATAATTGATTTTCACGTTCTCTTACTGCTATGTCAGGTTTTACGGAAATAACAAATTTTAAGGAATATGGAAAGAAAATCTGGTTTCGATACTTAGACGAATTTCCTATATGTATTGCACCTACAATTGCAATTCTACTGGTACGAGTACATCAATACGTATCAGTCCGTGAACCAGTACGCTAAGGTGTAATTGCCTTTAAAATTATTTATAATTATAATATATTATAACACACAAATACAAATCAGATACAAAATGGTCTCACAATTTGACTACACCGTGTACCACATTGCACTTTACGTCAGTCAAATTATTGGTTGCCAAGTTAGAGGAAACCTAAGTCTTTTGATTGATCTTTTTTGCAATTTGAAAGCAGTAGGTTGCTTTAATTTAACCTTCTTTGGAACATTTGAACTTTTTTGGCCAAATTTAATTCTAAAGTAGTTCTTTGAGTGTCAATTTTTGATTTGACAGTTCGCGTACTACGGTTAAAGTGTGCAGATCGCTTTGTTCTATACCTTTCTTCTTACGGTGAGAAGTGCTTATTATAAGTTCTATCATAATTAAAATAAAACTCATTTTGTGCTGAATAACACAGTTATAGTGAGTGTGTGAGTAGTTGGTGAATTGTGAACATCGTTATTACCGATAAAACAATTTAAAAAAAAAAATCTTAACCTACGGTAAATTATTCTATTTCAAAGTTAAATGTAATTCACAATCATTCAGACTGTACATGTTGTAAATATCAATTGTATTATAGTATCATAATACTCGTGCTCTTGTACAAATTCTCTTCTCTTTCCCCTTGTACATACTTCGCGCATCCCCCCCCTTTTTTTAATCCTTATTTTCCTTATACTCACCTAAATCGCTAATAATCCATTTCAATGGGCCTTAGCGACATAACCTGCCTCACCTCTTCTGACAATGAATAACGACCTCGAACAGCACTACATTAACAAAAAGAAGACAAAGCACACCAGGCAACTCGCGCCCAAAAATAAGATGAAAAACACCCGCACGGTTATAAGACCGAGCAAAATGTCCACCAAAGGACTAACTGAAATAACAGTCCAGGCTGAAATCAACAACCGCAATCAACTTCCATCTACTAGTACTCAACCTTCTGTTGAAGAAACAATTGTGGCCCCTCCAGGAGTTCTTTCCTACAACCCGTTCTCTCCCATAGCTGTCCATGATGAAATGGAAACTGCGCCTACATCCGATGAGACACTACGAGCTAAGAGACCTCCGCCAATCTACATAAAAAATGTAAACAGGTATGCTGAGTTTTGCAAAGCGCTCGCACAATTAGTCGGAGATGACAGTTTCACTTGCAAAGCACGCATCACTGATTTAATTGTAAACGCTAAAGACGTAGACAGCTACAGAAGCATTATATACGCTATCTTAAAGATAAGAATGCTGATTATCACACATATCAGCTTGAAGAAGAAAAGGCTTATCGTGTGGTAATCAGGTACCTTCATCAGAGCACGCCACCCGAACTAATAAAGACCGAACTAGCTGAACTGGGACATACATCACGTAATGTGACTCCCGTTATTCATCCTGTCACGAAACAATCGTTACCGCTTTTTTTCGTGGACTTAGAGCCAAAAACAAATAATAAGACATCTTTAATATTGATGTGTTGTGTTACACAAAAATCAAAGTTGAGGAACCTTATAAACAACGTCTTATCGTCCAGTGCAAGCGTTGCCAGGAATACGGGCACACCAAATCTTACTGTCAGCATCCTCCAAGGTGCGTGAAATGCGCAGGAGATCACTTTACACAAGAATGTACTTAACTGCCTGTCACTCTTCCCAAGTGCGCATTATGCGGCGGCCCGCATTCAGCCACTTTTAAAGGTTGCCCAATCCATAAAGAACTGCAACGGTCGAAGAGATCGCCACCAGTGTATACTCATCCTTCTGCACAACGCATAGCGCCTTCAGCTCCAGGATTCTCCGCAGCCAAACGTACGGGACTTCAATCACTAACCCAGCCGAAGAATTCAAGCCAACATCCACTGCACAACGCTACCAGACCTACATATGCACAGATGGTCGCGGGGCAGGCTCCAGCTCAATCATCCACACTACCTTCCATGCCCGCTCCCTCAACTGACATCTCTTTTCTCCTCAATTCCTTCCTTACAGATTTCAAAGCCCTCATAACCTTTCTAATTAATCTTCTAACCTCTGTGGTGAACACCTTGCTCCCTCGCTTAGCTCCCTAATTTCTCTCACTCAAAATTCCCTCAGTATCCTCCTATGGAACGCTAACGGAATAAACAGACATAGACAAGAACTAGACGTACTGCTTCACGATAAGCGGATCGATATTTGCCTCATTACGGAGACCCACTTCACTGACAAATCACGGTTCTACATCAACGGCTACACGTTATCATCTTTCTGAACCTTTTACTTACAATATTGCAGCAGTGTATTGTCCACCTAATCACACCATAAACTCCAAGCAGTTCCTATCGTTCTTCCAGTCCTTGGGTCCCCGATTCATCTGTGGGGGGAACTACAATGCTAAGCATCCTCGCTGGGGTAGCCGAGTGACTAATCCCAGAGGTCGTACGCTTTACAGCACTTTATCCCAAACCCATTTTTCCTTCATATCTCCCTCACAACCCACCTATTGGCCTAATTCCTTAAACAAACTTCCTGATCTCTTAGATTTCTTCATATGTTCTCAAATATCATCATTTCATACCGATTCATACACTCTTCCTGATCTTTCCTCCGATCATAGCCCAGTGATTCTCTCCTTGGATATCCATCCTAAATCCGTCCCTCCCAAAATTACTCTTATTCATGGACCAATCAAGTGGGACCTTTTCAAAACCCAAATTGAGCATTCCCTAGACTTGAAAACATCTCTTAAAACACGTGAAGAAGTAGACACGAATGTTATACATCTCACTCCGTAATACAACAAAGTGCATGGCAAGCAACTACACACACCTCTACTAATAAGACTAAACATTACCCCTACAATTTACCATTACAATTGAGGATACTTATTGCCCAAAAAAGGCGGGCAAGGGCACACTGGCAGCGCAGCAGATATTCCTCTCACAAACATGCTCTCAACGTACTGACTAGACAACTAAAAAACGAACTACATAAATATTACAATAAACAATATCCCAATTACACTTCGACCCTTACTGCAGATGACAATTCTCTATGGGACGCTACAAAACGTCTCCTCAAATATCAAACTACTTCCTCCCCCGCTACGTCACGACGATGGCTCCTGGGCAAAGTCTGACTCGGAGAAACTGAACTTTTTGCTACTTATCTCACCTCCATTTTTGTACCTCATTCTGATATACAAGACATAAATCACAATGCTGACATTATTAAAACTTTAGACACTCCTCTTCCCCCCTCTCTCTCGCTTAATCCTACTACTCCCTCTGAAGTTACTAAAATTATCACCAACCTTCCCAAAAAGAAAGTCCGGGCTACGACCTTATAACTTCTCGCATCATTCAATAACTGCCACGTAAGGCTATAGTATTCCTGACAGCTATCTATAATACAGTCCTCCGAACAACTCATTTCCCGACCCCATGGAAATTCTCCATAATACGTATGATCCGCAAACCTAACAAGCCAGCTCACCTTCCTGCCTCTTACCGTCCCATCAGTCTCCTTCCCATCTAGGCAAAATATTAGAAAAAATACTCCTCCAACGTCTCCTATCTATCCTAGAGCCTCTTCAATTTATCCCCCACCACTAATTTAGGTTTCGAAGTGGTCATTGCACTATCCAGCAGGCGCATCGTGTTGTAGATGCTATCGCCAATTCCCTTGAGCAGAAACAATATTGTGCTGGCGTATTTTTAGACATTTCCAAAGCACTTGACTGCGTCTGGCACGAAGGTCTCTTACAGAAACTCAAGAATATTCTACCAAGTACCTTATCTTAAAATCCTACCTGTCCAACCGTACCTATCAAGTCACCCAAGGATCTTCTACTTCCCTAACTTATCCCATCCTAGCCGGTGTACCTCAAGGCAGCATCCTGGCACCTATCCTTTATACCTTGTATACTGCTGATAATCCCGAGCATACTAACACAACCATTTATACTTATGCCGACGACACCGCAATTCTTTCCTCTCATAATGATCCCGTAATCGCTCAACGTTCCCTTCAAGCTCATCTCCAATCACTCGAGTCCTGGTTAACAAAATCCAGAATAAAAATTAACCCTAACAAATCCCATTATATTGTGTTCACCTTAAACAGAAAAGTTCTTCCTCCAGTTTTCCTATTCAGCACTCCTATCCCTCCGGCAGACCACGTTCGTTATCTCGGTATGTTCCTAGACAAGCGACTAACCTGGAACCCACACACCAGACTTAAACGGACTTCCCTCAACAACCGCTTCAGACTACTTGCTAGACTCCTTGACAAGCGCTCCAAACTCACTCTACAGAATAAAAGACGACTCTATACTTCACTACTCGCACCCATCTGGATGTACGGACTAGAACTCTACGGAACCACAAAACGTACCAACCTCAAAAGAATACAAACCCTGCAGTCCAAAATACTCCGACGCATAGTCGATGCTCCTTATTATGTTTCCAACCATACAATCCGCACAGATCTGAAGATTCCTTTTGTCCAGGATTTAGCAAAGCTCCGATACAAGAAATTCCACAGCAGACTCCCCCTTCATCCCAATCCTCTCGCCCAAACCCTCTCCTCCACCACACTTCCAGGCAATCCTACAAGGCGATTCAAATGTCGTTGGCCCCGCGACCTTCCGGGTGACTAATGGTAGTGGCCACTGGATAACTACCATTCATTACCATCACGTCATTGTTCATACTTTTATTAGCGTGTTTACTTGTTACATATTTATTTATGTAGTTGTAAATATTCAATACACCAATTAAAAAAAAGAAAGCAGTAGATGCTTCAGGTGTCCCCCCCCCTCATTGCTCTATTCCGTAGCTCCTTGAATGAAATAGTGCGAAATAAGCTATTCTCAAAACTTCTTTAGGAACTTTATCTTTTAATTTTCTTAAAAATTTTGTTTGTCAGCAGGTCGCGATTCCGTCGGCTTAGTTCTGATCAATCTAACTGCAGCTCCTTCCACCTAAAGATGCCGTTTCAGATCACACATGTATTAAACATGAAGCCCGCTCGCATCAGTGGCGATGGGCTCACCCTTTGTTAAACAAGCTAAATAATGTGATTGTAGAATAAAACGCAACTTGAAGGGGTGAATAGTACGGTGTTGTGACTGATATAGTTCATTGCAATTGTCAAATTAGTGAAAGAAACTGCGTTTTGTTTTTAACATTTGGTTGGGTTGGTGTTAGCATTTCATATATTTATGTATATTTTAAAGAATATATTTGATATTTAAAGGATGTGGACAACTTGAATATGTTTGGCAGCGCCCCTACTAGAAAACTATTACCACACACATTTAAATCTAATTCCTAGATTCCCCAGAAGCCCATTAAGTTCAGTTTCCCGAAAAATGTTGCTAATAAAATTAATAGGTTCATATCTTAATGACTATTCTAGTTGTAAAGAACAAAAAAAATCGTAATTCATTTCATCATCATACTCGTGATAATTATGCGAAATATCAATTTTGAGCTTCTTTCGAATTTAGTTTTTGAATTAACGCTCACGGATTAACATACAATCAAACTTTTGGTCAATCGCAATCGATCTTCCGAAGTCCCACTGATTGCATTTTTAAGTTTTCCCAGTTTTTCTCGAAAACGCTATAAAAGATTTCCGTTAAACTGGTATACTAACTTCCTCTTTAAAGATCTACAGTTTGTATTTATAAGATTTTTCCAAGGATGTTTATGTTGAAAGACGATCGGCTCGTCTCTTAACTGTCACTTGGTGGAACACTTGGTTCCTGTAGGTGTTGAGAACATGCACTTATTCAAAAAAAATTGCAAACTTTAAAATAAATTCTCAATTAGAACTGCCATAATTGCGGTAGAAGGAATTCCTGAGACTTTTCACGACAGATTTTTAAATTTGGTTTACCAGTAGGACATACAAAGTGAGCTGTAGGATACTTTTAGCGTTAGTTATTATTGTGGCAGACTTCTTATTAGTTGAAAAGTTTTTAGACAAGTTATCTGGTTGGCTACAGCTCCATTTCTTCCTCCATTAAACTTAACCCATTTGTGCGAGAAAATGTCCGCCAACTTCAAGGTTACATATGTTGCCAGCAATATTACTGAAATCTGTGGTAAAGTGGGCCGATGTAACTTTAGTTTTAGAGGCAACACAAAGTAAGAAGGAGAAAACATTTTCCAACACGAATTAGTATCTGATTGAATGCAATGGTGGATAGAAACTTTGTGGCTAAAAAGAGCGCTGAAATCGCTGGACTCCCGCTAAAAAGAATTTTCATGGAAAAATATTTCTAATAAATTTTGTCTTTATCAAGGTAGCTGATGTCCGAAAGGAATTCGTTGGTGCCGCTTTCAGAATATTGGGAAAACTGGAAAGTCTTACCAGTAAAAAGGTAGTTTCGGTGGGCAGTTTTCACAAGCTTATTGTCGTTCTGATTATACTAAATGATGAAATATCAACTAATAAATTACTGCAATTTTCTATTTTCAAGTTATGTTTACCAACTCATGCACACACAACACAACAATATTAATGTCTAAAATCTCTTTTTTCATATCAAGATACGCTAAATTGATCGAAATAGAAAATATGTTCATGCACTGTAGTACCATAGGTTTTTTCCTAGAGGAGCAAGGATTCGAACTTGCTTTCTACGACTCTCTAAGTTATGCTTGTGAGTCAAGAATTATAGTTCAAAGAAAATTCATCAAATCACATGAATATTTCATATGGGATTTCATTTTCTCTTACTGCTGTGAGATGGAGCTTTGCGATCGGGTCAAATTTTCGATATATTGGAAGAAATTTCTTAGCTAATGTTTTGTGTGTGTGTGTGTGTGTGTGTGTGTGTTTTTGATTGAGTAAGCACAAAATATCTCAAAAATGAAAAATTACGTAAATCTTAAAATTAATAGTCCTTTAAGCTGTCAAAGTCCTACAAAATGAAGTTTCTGCTTTTGAATCAAAATCGGAGCATCATATGTAAGAGCAGTCAGAACACGTAAAGTCGTACGGGTTTAACAATATATCCACATCAGAATTTGTTTTTGCACAGAATCTTGCAACTAGTAAAGTAGTGATGGTGCTATCTGTTGCAGACACAATGAAACACAATATTCATATCGATTGGCACGGAGGCTGGCTGAGGCCGTGTATTGTTGTGATTGTTGTTTGAGTCCACGGCCACTAGAGTGCACGCAAGCGCCCACTCGGCCGCCCTCATAGCCACGCTATTTGCTGGAGTCACCAAATCACCCAGTCACTTCTAGTGCACTCACATGTTCGATTGTACACAGTAATTCTAGTCCTCGAACAATTTTGTTTTTATCAGTCATTGGGAAGCCTGCTAGTCATTATTTGTGGTGTGGTTTTTGTTATAATTTATTTTTATCCAAGCTAAACTACCGACAAACTTCCCCCACACCATGTGACCAAGTAAGTCTTATTGGTAATTATTTCTTTATAAAGAAAGAAACTTTCAGTTTTTCGATACTTCGTTGTCGCTGCAAAGTTGCAACTTTTACAGTTTCAGTTTTATTTTAATGCAGAGTATGAAGTTTTGATGGAGTATTGTAAACAGGTAGATTGTTCAGTTTACTGTTAATGAGGTAGCGCTACTTTCTTTAAAAATTTTATTTTGTTTTATTAAAAACTAATCTGTTAAAAATTATGGACAGAAAGTGTATTAGTACTTTTACTGACAAAACAAATGCCACATACCCAACACAGTTTCGATCGTTATTCAACAATCATATATTTATCGTAGTTAATTAGTAATTAATGGTAAAATAATCAAAAACATAGATTGACAATGCTTTCTGTTTTTTGAATATGAGTTCAAAAGTTTATTATATATTTTTTCCTTTCAGACAAAGACACTGTGTAAATTATTTTCGATTTGTACATAAATTATTTTTTTATGTACGAGTTTGAAAGTTTATAAGCCAAAACACGTAATTGCAGACGTTATGGATTAGACAATAAGTATATTATACACATATATATGTCTATAAAGTGTGTGTGGGGGGGGGGTCCACATTTAGACCATCTTCACTTTCACAAACTGATCACTGCTTACATATTTAAAAATTTATAATCTTTGTAGAGCAACATGTTACATACAGTTTCAAGTATACCATGAATAATAAAGTTTATAATGTTCCATGTCAACTCCATTTGAATAATAAAGAACATGCTATTAAATGTTAAGACTCGCAACGTGTCGGAGTTCTGGTGCACGTTCCCTAGAAAATAAGAAATTATTGTTATTTTACTAATTGGACCAGTGAACTCATATGAACTTGAACTTTCCATTTCAAATAACACCATATGACATTATTTACAATGGCCAGCCGTGTTACTTTCGTTTATTTTATGTCAAACTGCCTCACAGTTTGTCAAAGTTTAGAAAGTGAGTTTTCGTTTTCAGGTCGTTCCTTGAGCATAAAAAAAGTTTTTAGCGATTTTCTATGTTGTAAATATGTGTGCGCGTGGATCGTGTGACTTTCAACAAATAACCAAAAATATGAAAAATCACAGGAGCTCAAACTAGATATTCCGTTCAGGTATTGTGGCCGACTAAAAGCTTTCAGTAAAGACCTAAGAATGTAAAGGCCGAGTTTAACTGAATGGACATTTTTTAACTTTCCAACGATTAAACTTCTCATTCTAATGACCGATTGCCAATCGGTTTTATCTGGACACATTTTCTTAGGAATATTAATTTGTGGAGGGTTCTAAGGGTTAGGCAACGTTAATTTGTCAGTTGTAATTAAGTAGAGCAGGTGCAAAGGACCATAGCTGTTGTGCACCTTAAAAAAATCCAAAAAAAAAAAATTAAGAAGAGAGGAAAGTCGTGTGAGTGTTTCAAAAGGATTAAAAAAGAATTGAAGAATTACATTTATTTTTTGTTATCACATATGACATAATGGTATAAGTTTGGGCTGATTAATATTTGATTAGAAGGAATTGGGTGGTGTAACTCCATTGTCAGCGACCACAGAGATATTATGAATTGTAGTAGACATTGCCAGGGACTGGGTGAATCGTTAAGATCACAAAATAACAGTCCGTAATATTCAATATTTCAATAAATTTCGTGACAGTGGTTTGAAAATAGACAAAGAATGCAAGTTGATGAATGGCCTAAGTCACACAAGCCAGCAGATATAACGTTTCTGTTGTAGAGGTGCATCAAACAATGTAGGGGTGTTATGAAGCATTACACGACTTCCTGTCTGTAATTCCCCCACAGTGTGATCGGCTATATTGCCGTAGCCGGAATTTTACTGAATGTTTAGTTCACTTAACTCCTTCCAGGTGATAGTCATATTGAAATGGTGAAGGTAACTATTTGATTCTTTTTATCGTGAGATATTTTGTTTACACAAAACAAAGGCCATCCGCTAAAAAACCTTTTTGTTTCATATCCAAGGAAACTTGTAACAAAACTCAATTTCCGACAAAAATTCCATTTCGAAAGTTTGATTCGATCGCAGTATTTCCCGCGATAGCAGTGAAATTGTAGAAATTGTAAAATTCACTTCTGCTGGAGTAGAGAATCATTTGAAAATTGGGTAGATAATGGTAAATGGGCTGAAATGCTGAAAGTTTGTCCGTCTATGTGAATGCAAGCCATTACATATGAAATGACAGAAAGATGAAGCTACTCCCACCAGCCGGACAATTTAGCAAGTGGTAAAGCTAATTGGCTAATGTGTCTGACTGCAGTAGTTCCGCTCTATTAATATTATAGTTGCAACTAATTTCTATCTAAATATGGTTGTTTAGGCCGCCAATTAGCTATTACTTTCAATTATTTAATAGCAGCCGATATTTTAATATTTCATTATAATTATTATCAGTAATTTTTTGTGAATTCACGTTAATATTTTTGTTATTACAATACTGTTGCTTGGTTCCGAGGTTAGAACAATATAAATATATATATTAATAATCAAAGTTTGGAAAGTTTTACAGTTAAAACAATACAGTGTATTTAGCTAACTTTCTATTGTTATTGATAAAAGTTTATTAGAACTGCTCGCTGATAACCGGAGAGTGAATAGTCTTCTCTTTAAAACTTGCTTTATTTCTTATAAATAAAGTTTCTTCGTAAGTAACTTTAATTAAAACCTAATTTTTTAAGAACTAAGACTCATGTTACAGTAGATTTGGATGGCTTAATTGTTTAAGAGTTCATTTTTACTGTCCCTAACTATTGTAAGTATTAAGAAAAGTAATACGATAAGTGCCAAACTTCCGACATGAAAGTTTCGTTCAAAACTGTCAACCGAATCTGCATTTTTCTGAATAATTTTTTCCATTTCAGAAAAATTGTTTTTTTGGAAGATCCAGAGGATTTGCATTAATAACTTCGCTCTTAAGCGCCGCTCCAGAGCAATGTGTTGCCCTGCCTGTTTGTAGTATGGTTTATGTGCACCATCAGAATTCCCATGATGAAGAAAATCGGTTAATCGGAAGTTTTCTGGGTTTATTGGTATTTTCATAAAAACGACTCCAACGATTTTCTTTAAATTTGTAATGCTAACTGCATACAAACATCACTTTTATTTGTATCGGTTCCCGGAAAAATTAATTTGAGTAGGATTTTGGTGATCTGTGACTTAGGCTTTTAACTTGAATTGTTGGGCCGCAGAGCTGGAAAGCATCAGAGATATTTTCCTTGATATTCTGCTTCATTTTATGGTCATCGATCGGTTTCTGGCGTTCGCCCATCGTCAAGAGGTTTTGATAAAACAGTGCGATAAAATAGACTTGCACAGAAAAAAATCAGTTTATTCACTATGAATCTACAAAAAAATTTATATAAACTGTAAAAAAAAAAAAATATATTACTTAGAATTGTGCAAGTCCCGCACTGTCTTATTAAAACATCCCGATGATGGGCGAACGCACGAAACTGGTCGATGATAACGAAATGAAGCAGGTTATCACGGAAAATATCTCTGATGCTCTGATTTAAACTTAAAGTTTGCTGGGGGCTGACAGAGAGCGGTGCCATATAATATAGTTAAATCCAGGTGGTCCCTGGTCCCTAAAATGTACTCGTACAGTGTTCACAGTGACATGTCCAACTAAACTTCAGTCAGACTTCTAAGTTGCAAGAAAATATATCACTTACAATTATTGCAGTAATTGCTATTAGATAAAGTCGTGTGAATGAGTCATCAAGATTTCCTATAAAGCTTATTATAAACTTGCATAAATAATGATGCTCTGTTAAATAGACGCTGATCACAATGTTTCACGTCCTTGCACGATTAATTGTAGCCAATAACATTTCAGTATCGTTCGTCACACTTGTCCTATTGAAATGATTTATAAAGTTGTAATTTGCAGACGATAAGTTTGTAGTGGGCTGCTTTGTTTAGAATACTTGAACTTCGTTTATTAGGTTATCTGTAGCATTATTGAAGAAGGAGGTGCTCACCACTAAGAAGCACCTAAGTATTCTTCAGCACTTAACTCCTCTCTGCTAAATATCTAACTCTACAAATTCTATAGTTGATAAATATAATAGAATTTTTAGGTAAAAAAAGAAAATTCTTGTATGAAACAGTCCAAACAAGATTTCTTTCAGTTTGTACCATGATATTAGACAAATTGACCAAACTTGACTTTTACAATTTAACGTAAATATGGTAGGGAAATATGTTGGTTGACAGCATGCAGCAGGTACCTGAGTATTACTACTCACCAAGCAACCTGGCTAAATCCTAACAACACTTCAACTCTATTCCACACAACCTTAATCTAAAATCTATTTTCCCGTCAGTTCAAATAAAAGTGATAGGTTCATGTCTGGTCAGCAACCAAGTTTATTCAAGAAAATCGATCCAGTCATTTCCGAGAAAATTTCAAACTGAGTTGTTTACTTATTCCCCAAAACGCACTTCGGACAACCGTTTATAATCAAATTGGTAATACTCGAAAAAGTCATTTTCCAAAAAATACCAAACTGACGTAGTTACCTATTTAGTAAATTCCCATTAGGATAACTATTTAAAAAAAAAATGTGAATACTAGAAACGCATTTATGTACGTGAATTATAGATGGTAGAATCATTTGCTGTACTATAGATGGTAGAACTATTTGCTGTACTATAGATGGTAGAACTATTTGCTGTACTATAGATGATATAATCATTTGCTGTACTATAGATGGTAGAACTATTTGCTGTACTATAGATGATATAATCATTTGCTGTACTATAGATGGTATAATCATTTGCTGTACTATAGATGGTAGAACTATTTGCTGTACTATAGATGATATAATCATTTGCTGTACTATAGATGGTAGAACTATTTGCTGTACTATAGATGATATAATCATTTGCTGTACTATAGATGGTAGAACTATTTGCTGTACTATAGATGGTAGAACTATTTGCTGTACTATAGATGGTAAAACTATTTGCTGTACTATAGTGACAATTTTTTTAGAAGAAAGCCTTACATCCAGAAAATGTTTTGAAATCAACTTTCCTGAAATGTTTCACATAAAAGTGATAAGTCTTTATGTGTGCAGTTAGTTTGAGAAATGTTAAGAAAATCGTTTGTAAAGAAAATTAGAGAAATGGCACTTATGATTTACGGTTTTTTACCGAAAACTTGGTGAGAGTTGCAATAATGGTACCTGAACGATACCAGCATTCACTCCATCCAATACTTGCACTTATATCAGCAAGAGAACGTTATCGCTGTTTATCGACCTAGCAAATCCATTTTAATTTAATACAGTGGGAAATGTAAAATGTCCGAATATGACCTAGTGCCCTAATTTACAACTTGCTATGTAAATTTGGGCGCGCACCACCATAAAACCCACGAGTGATGTCCACAGCTGGAGATCCGTGGGCGGAACATGCTCATCACTTTCTAAATCCAACTTGTCTTTACAAACTAGTTCCAATCAATATTCAGTCTTGTTCGTGTATTTGTTATTACAAACAAACTTTTTTTTTTTTTTTTTAATTTATGGCGCGCATTGGCGCCCGGAGCCTTCTCAGTGCACTGCCGGCCTCCGGATAGTGAACTGTAGAGGCTCCTAGGAAGAAAAAATCTAAGGGTAGCACAGCTGGACTCGAACCCGGGTCCTCCGCGTGGGAGTCCAGTACGCTAACCACTTAGCTATTCCCTTCCTTCAAAATGTTTATTATAAATTAAATTACTACTATGTATTCATATTAGCTCATTTAATTCATTGGGCCATTTGATGAGTTTTAGTTGTGGGGATGGCCAGAGTGCTGCTCTAGGGGACAGTTTATGGGGATATTTGAGGTTACAGCTAAAGCAGCTTGGCAGTGGCGTGCTCCCTATTATAATATAATTAATTAAATCTGTTAATGAATCAATCAAGATTTATAAACAAATTCACTGTTAAATTTATTAAACAAATGACTTTCAATAAGCCTGGACCATCCAGCTGCCAATAATGCAATAGAATTCCAATTTTCACATTTCAACTCTAGAAAAGAGATATATTGTGAATTATTCATTGATTTCTTCATTAATTTTCAACTTCCAAATGATCAATTTTTATAAAAATTCGAGTTGTTACTCCTTTTATTGCTCTCTTTGCTGCTGGAACTTACAACATACTGACAAAGTATTTTTGGAATTATTTTTGAGTAAATTGTGAAAACCACGAAAAAAATTATTCCAGCATTATTTATTTATTGGGGGCCTATAGTGGCCAGGATATCATCCTTACATGCTCTCCGCCCTGAGCGTCCTAAGTGCACTGTTGATTTCCGGGTAGTCTTGTTTCTGAGAGCATTGCCTATAACTGGATAGTGAAAAAGGAGAATTAGGGCTCTTTAGGAACAGAAAAACTAAGGTCCTAGCT
Source organism: Triatoma infestans (assembly GCA_011037195.1). Taxonomy (NCBI): domain Eukaryota; kingdom Metazoa; phylum Arthropoda; class Insecta; order Hemiptera; family Reduviidae; genus Triatoma; species Triatoma infestans. The sequence continues at coordinate 22,745 of JAAEAF010000881.1, forward strand.
GGACTCGAACCCGAAGCCTCAGGATACTAGTTACCTCAGCATATTCTTTCACTCTTCCAATGTTACTTCGGTCCAGAAATACTGACTGAATCCTTCTTGCCTGATCTCTTTTGAAAATCAAACGAAATATCAACTTCTCTGACTTTTTTAAATGGGGACAAACAAAAACACGCAGTAACATCCCCATATACATACACTGACTAAATTCAAAAAGAGAATCTGTTTGGAACTCTCACTACATATTCTCTAACTAGACTTCTCACAATTGTAACGGGCTAAATTTCTCCAAGTTTGAATCTTTTTCAATCTTTCATAAATACTAGAACTGATATGCTAGTGTAGAACACTAAATATTCTAAAACGTTCTTAAGGAAATCGTATGAGTCGTTTTCAAGAAACAGTGAACTAATTAAAAAAAAAATCCTTCAATGATAGTTGATAACTTCAACCGGATCATTCGTTAATATCTATCAAGCAAAGTATCAAGTTATATTATTATATTATTCTGAATTATTCCGTACCATACACACATTTAACAAACAATTTTAAAAACATTTTTTCATTTAGATTTGCTGTAGAATTATTTGTGGAATTATCCGGTGCTTGGAAAATCTTGCCCAAATGCTTTTTACACATTTAAAGAATTTGCTGCTCTTCCTTTTGAGCTGAAGGTACAGTTTGACGTAGTGATTATTGTGTGGCAAGCACTGGTTTCTCGCCAAACAGCTGTTGTTCTAGGAGGGGAAGAAGGCCAGGCTTTGGTGCAGTGAGCATTCCGCCCAAAGTTTAATTTGATTTTGAAAAATCTCTCACAGCCAGTATATTAGCCAAATATTAAAAGAAACGCAAGTTTGAGTTTTACCGGGAACATCCTCTTTTCTTTATGGTTGGTTACTAGTGACTGTCGGACCATCATCAGAGTCATTCTTGTTTTGGAGTGTAGTAATGTTGGATGGTAATCTTGAACAAACACAGAGTGCAATGTTGCATGGCCGTCAATTTGCAAATAAGAACAAACGTTTCGTAAAACATTTCAGACGTACACTTGCATGCAGCGATTCGCATTCATTTACCTTCTCTTCATACTTATGTCTTAAATATTGGGCTCCATTTGAGAGGAATTTGCTCAACTTAGTAGCACTTGAATTGCCAACACTGTATGTACTTAAGACATAAGTATGTCCATATAACGAGCAAAGCAGCCAGAATTTCTTCGCGTGACTTGACTGAATATCACCTCCCTCTCTCTTACACTCTCACGTGCGTGCGCAACCTAATAGTCAATGTATTTTCTTTTGGTTTATTGTCTTCTTTCTTCTCTTATAAAAAATTCCAAGTTCATCTTGTAATTTTCTAATGTAACATTATTTTCAATCAAAACTGAGTTTACACGTACATAAGAATGAATTCTGAATTTGCTTTCACCTCCATTTTTCTTTTATTAATTACACAAACACGAATAAATGATTCATTAATTAACAACTTTGCAGCAAAGAAATCACAAAAGTTTGTACTTTCTCTAACTGCAGTAAGAGGAAGTATTGGAATTGTGTCAGATGTTACAATTTGAGTTTTCATTTCGTGAGTGAATGTGCTTTGTGAATAGAATACTCCAAAACAAAATAGCATAAGAAGCTGTAACTTGATATGGTTTATGTAGCGTGTAAGTCAGCACTGTCAAATCCATCAAAAGAAACTGCGAGTTCACTGATTTGTTTTTATCAGTGTTCAACAGAGTTAAACGGCACCAAAGATATTCTTTGAATACAGTAATACACTATCTAGTCTGGCACTTTTATTTGAAATATTTTCTTTTGAAATTTGAGTTTAGAGATGCAAGTGAAACATGATGGTGGCTCCCCTCTTCTAACTGACGGATTCACTTAACGGACAGGACTCGGCTGCCCATTCAGGTTGCTATTCCTTTACAAGCATACAGGTTATGCATATTCCCATACAGGTTCAATTCCGAATTAACAAGCATTAACTTGGCATAATCTTGAAAGAAAACTACATGAGTTTACCAAAAGTACGACACAAATGTTGATCCTTAGCAATGTTAAACAAGACAGTTCTGATAGTTGAGTATCTATTGTGCAAGCTGTTCACCTCACTAAATTTTTCAGCTTTCGTTCTTGCGACTTAGTTATTTAATAATATTTCATACTCCTTTTTATTTATTCTACATACTCGTAGTACATGATTCCCTCGTTTGAGGGAGAAGAGGTTACACCTGTATGAGTCAGTGGTCTGACCTATTTTCTGACGAAACAAAACTTTATTTTATGACGTTGTTTATTTTATCTGATAAACACATCCTAAATCATTAATAACAAATTTTCTTATTTATCTGTTGTTACAAACTTTTTGTTTAGTTGTTTTTTTAACAAAGTTTCATATCTTTTGTTCTTGTTGAACAGTATACTTCCAACAGTCATAATACTCGTACGAATAAACTAATCAATGCACAATCAAACGACCAAATAAATACAAGCCATTTATTAAATTTTCATGTTTGCTTGGCATACTGTTATTAATTAATAGTTGAATTTCAAATCTCTTTTTTACAACTTAAAACTCACATGTAAATATAACAGCTACACCTTTTTAAAAATACTAGTTATGTTTTTCACAGTTAGATAAATTAATAGAAGGAATATTAGTTAATGTTTCAGGAATGGAAACACAAACTTACGATTTCCACTATATAATATATAGTTCACGTACTTTATCAGGAGAAAAGAGAAAATGAGAGGATAGAGTGACCGAGTGCTGAGTGGTGATTTAGATGGGAGGGCGGGTGGTTATTTACAACTTCGCTTGTTCCAACTGCCAATTAACTTGTGCGATTAGCTTGACGAAAACTCTTTGCCAAAGTGGCTTTTGCCAGAGAGCGAATACAGTCATGAATTGCTTCCTAGAAGCTGTGTCTTTGATAGTTGTGTTGTAGATTCCTTGATAATAATTGGAAAGCTCTTGGATGCCGGTTGCAGACTTTCTAGTTTCTTGATCGCTTGATGTGACTTCTTTTATATGTTGAATTTAGACTTACTAGAGCCCTGAAATCGCCTGAATTTGTACACGATTTTTGCAGCTTGTAGATTTTATGTCCATTCGTTTCTTCAGAGAAGTGGAAGAACGGGTATGGAAAAGTGCAAGAACGGGTTGGAGGTGCAAGTGACGCAGATGCCAGCGCTGATGTAGCTGGAATGGCAACACCAAGTCTCCAGCGCTCCTTGCACTTGTGTTGAATAACCCTAATAGGGGATTGTTTATTCCATTATACAGGCCAAGCGTCACAGCGCTCCCAAAAATCGTTAAAATGGATTTTCAGGGAACTTGTTTAAAATAGAAGTTGCAGACTGTACAAGTACTATATCATATTTATGGGAAACCATAAGAATCGTTTTCGAGAAAACTGAAAAATCCCATTGGTGAAATGGGAAATTGTGGTTAATCAATTTTCTTTAAAGATGGCATTTCTGTAAAGCATTGAATACATTGGGTGGAGCAAGTGTGCAATGTAAATGGCAGTTTTTTAGGAATGCCTAACACCACAGCCTTCCCCCAGCCCCCCTAAGATGAATTTTGCTGAAAAAATTCTTCGTTGTGGTGGTTGGTTCCGCAGAGCTGGAAAGCATCAGAGACATTTTCCGTGGTAGCCTGCTTCATTTTGTGGTCATCGACCGGTTTCGGGCGTTCGCCCATCTTCAGGATGCGTTTTTCAGACAGTGTGCCAACACAGACTCCTATAGAGTAACTTAGTTTCACACTAACTGAGGTATATTTTTAAAAATAATCAGCTCTTAAACTAGGTAAAGGGATGTGGCCAGATGGGTGGGAAAACACGTGTTTGGGTTGTTAAAGGGCAAATTCTTTTCTTACAGTGGACGCAACACGCGGGGCCAATCTTTAAACTCTGTTTGTTGGAGGGAGACTTACTTCACAATTAACTAACCAAAATATTAAGAATATACAAAATAAAAAATGAGATACACAAAATAAATCTAAATAAAATTAAACAACGATTAAACTAACATTTAAAATTCATTCATTCGATTAAAATTGAACGATTTTTTTTTTTTTTTTTTTATAATTAAGTTACGTTTTTCCAGTTCCAGAGAATTAAGAGATTCCAGTCATTCTTTCTCACTTTTTCACGCAACCCTCACATCCTTGCAAGCATGTATACCTAAATTATGTTTTCTTGTATAATTTAGTTTTTTATTATGTATCCCACAAACCATGTCACATCATCACTCACATACATCATCCAAATACGCACTTTTTTTTTTTTCATCCCGTGGATGACCACAAAATGAAGCAGGCTACCACGGAAAATGTCTCTGATGCTTTCCAGCTCTGCGGAACCAACCACCACAACAAATATGGAGCCAGTGAGGCTAAGTATTTTAACAATTTCTACAATTTAACCTCAAAAATATACAATATTAAAGCCAATATTTACTTCAACAAACAATGTCTTAGCCGCAAGGTTACACCTGAATACGCTACCATCAACATAAAAGCTAACACCACCGCAGCACGAAAAACAATTATCCAAGCACAGAAAATCTGGATTAAAAACGAAATACGTACACTTTACCAAAAAAAGGAAAAACTAAACAGACAGCTGAAAGACACACACATTGAACTTGCCAATCAATACCCTAGTTCAATCTTTAATCATTACTACAACCAGATAAGTGACAAACTTACGAAACAAATGGAACGTAAATACAAAACACTAAACAAGAAACTCGACAACCTCCAAAAATCACAGAACACTCAATACAACACTCAATACAAAAAACAACAAACCCAGGCATTCCACCCACGAATTGTAAACCTCACAAACATTACGTTTACATCAATCGAAACCGAACTTCTAGACAAGGGACTTAAATACAATCTCAAGAGCACAAACCACACCAAGAACATTGAACAACTTGCCTTTGACACTGAACTTGCGATAACTTTACTACCACACGGTGAACAGGAAGACGCTCGCCATATCGCCGCAAACATAATAAAAGACTTACAGAAACAACAAACGCACAGTAACACAGACGGGCAAGAAGAAAGAACTGCCGGTAGAATACGGAAAAAACTCAAAGATAATAACCTTATAATCACAAAAGCCGACAAAGGGAACAGCACGGTAATAATGACACACGACGACTACGTAAACAAAACCCTAGAATTCATAAACAACAATACATATACACAACTCAAAAAGGACCCAACAAAAAACTTCCAACAACAAGTAAAAACTGCTATAAAGAACGCAACACTAGTAATACCACCCCGCGAAACCTTCAAATATACTTGCATGAACCCCACTGCACCCATTCTAAATGCACTTCCAAAAATATACAAACCCAATATTCCCATCAGACCCGTCGTAAACTACACAACGGCACCAGCATACAAGTTGACACAGCATCTGGCAACGGTAATAAAAAACAAAGTAAAACTGAATGACACAATATAAGAAACACACAACACCTAATCCAGTTAACAGAAAATATAAAACTCACCCCCAATTCCCGTTTGCTATCCCTCGACTTTACCAACCTATACACCTCCATACCAATCACGGACACACTGGACTTAATGAAACAGAAGTTGGAACGAGAAGAATCCATGCAATTCGTCCACCAACTCACGAACTTAGTACAAACCACAACGACACAAAACTACTTTAGATTTAACAAGTTCTACCTCGCTACCGACGGACTGGGAATGGGGCACCCCACATCGGCCATACTATCAGAAATATTTATACAAAACATGGAGGAAACTTACGTACCCAAACTGAAAGAGGAATTCGGCGTAACGTTTTATGCACGATACGTGGACGATTTATTCCTCATATTACAAAACGACATAGACGTAGACAAAATAGTACATTACCTTAACAACATAAACAAGAAAATAAAATTCACATACGAAAAAGAAACGAACAACACCCTCAACTTCTTGGACATGAAACTCACAAGAACCGACCATAAAATAGAGTACGGAATATACAGAAAAGCAACTACATCGGATGCTATTATACCGCACAATTCCAACCACCCCACCCAACACAAACTAGCTGCACTTAGACACCTAACGAACAGACTTAAATACACACCCCTCACACCCGCGAACCACACACAAGAATTGCAGACAATCTACAAAATAGCTGAAAACAATGGGTACAATACAAACATCGTTAATAAACTCCTCAAAAACGAACCACACCACCGAAATAGGACTGACAAAAAAAACAGCAGACAAATTCGCCACATTCACATATATTGGAAGCCACACGTACAAACTCACAAATTTTTTCAAAAAACTAGGCATTAAGACATCCTTCCGGACAAACAACAAATTAGGCAAAAAACTCCGCACTCGTACCGAGTTCACTGACGTGTATGACAGCAGTGGGGTCTACGAGTTGAAGTGCCCGGACTGTGACAACATTTACGTGGGGCAGACCGGCAGAAAAATCAAGGTACGATTTACCGAACACATCAGATCATACAAATACAATAAACTTGACTCAAATTACGCCAATCACCTAAACACTAACAAACACAAACCCGATGACATAACGACCACGTTGAAACTAATACACCCTGGCCACAAAGGACGACGACTTGACATAGTAGAACAACTCGAAATATATAAACGAAAAACACAAAACTTAATAAATGAACAGACAAAATTTGCTAGTGAACCATACTGGTTCACAATAGAGTGAACACTCTTCCCACAATAGCAACAGAAACACAATTACACACGCAACAAATAGTTCTTAAATAGATTTTAAGTTTAGGTTAGTTTTAAATCTACTATGTACATATAAATTTACTAGTTTAGATATATATATATTTAAAAAAAAGAAAAAAAAAGTGCGTATTTGGATGATGTGACATGGTTTGTGGGATGCATAATAAAAAACATATAAGAAAACATAATTAGGTATACATGCTTGCGAGGATGTGAGGGTTGCGTGAAAAAGTGAAAGAATGACTGGAATTTCTTAATTCTTTGGAACTGGAAAAACTTAATTATATAAAAAATCGTTCAATTTTAAACGAATGAATGAATTTTAAATGTTAGTTTAATCCTTGTTTAATTTTATTTAGATTTATTTTGTGTATCTCATTTTTTATTTTGTATATTCTTAATATTTTGGTTAGTTAACTGTGAAGTAAGTCTCCCTCCAACAACAGAGTTTAAAGATTAGACCCCCGCGTGTTGCGTCCACTGTAAGAAAAGAATTTGCCCTTTAACAACCCAAATACGTGTTTTCCCACCCATCTGGCCACATCCCTTTACCTAGTTTAAGAGTTTAGTATTTTTAAAAATATACCTCAGTTAGTGTGATACTAAGTTACTCTATAAGAGTCTGTGTTGGCACACTGTCTGAAAAACGCATCCTGAAGATGGGCGAACGCCCGAAACCGGTCGATGACCACAAAATGAAGCAGGCTACCACGGAAAATGTCTCTGATGAAAAAATTCTTCATTTGAAAGAGTTAGATTTTTATTGTTTTTTTTAAAAAAAAAACTTTTATTATTTTTGTTAAAATATAACCGGAGATATCGTCGAGAAATTCGGAAAAATAGAAGAATTAATGCAAAATAGTATTTTTTTGTTGTTGTCATATTAAGGCGTCAACATCTATGGTCATTTGCGCCCGGGGCCTTGTCACTGCACTGCCGCCCTACGGACAGTGTTCTCTCGTTATAAACCGTTTTTGAGGAAACGTACCGATTTTAAGGAAAAACTTATATATACAACGTATATAGTACAACTAATGAAAACAACTAATTACCGGTTATTTCTTTGTAAAAATTGATACATTGGTGTCTGAGAAAAGTTGGCTACACATAACTTAATGCTGTAACGTGCAAAATTTCTGTACTCCTACAACTGTATTCGTAATATTTTTATAGTAATAAACTATGGTCAAGTAAAGTTATGTTTGGACAAACATAGTTTAAGATGTGAATTGATGGCCAGAATCCACTACAAGATGGCTACATTAGAGTGACTTTTCCTAACATTTTGATAAAGATTAAATCCATTTCATCTTTTTTATTGCAATCTTGTCAATGACCGTTAAACCCAAAGGAATGTCAAGATTGAACTTTCTGAATTTTTGCTTACAAACTCACACACGCACACTCACAGTCCACAACACAACATGAAACAGATCAAAATGAACAAAACTTTTTCGCATTAGGTTCCTCTAAATTGTAATTCCGGTAAAAACTCAATTTCGAAAATTGGTCACGATCGCAATACTTACTGAAGTAAAACTATGTGTAAATGAATGAATTCAGTGATTACTGATCGCAATACTTACTGAAGTAAAACTATGTGTAAATGAATGAATTCAGTGATTACTGACTTAGAGAGACAGTGTGTATGCAGTGTCTCTAAATAATGTGTAAGTTGGAAGTTGTATAGTGTGAGAGGAGTTTAGGTCTGTGCAGCCGTAGCCGAGGCCGTACGTCTCTTATTTACATGTAGATGAGCAAAAGATCCTACACCACTCCCACATGTACCTCAGATATCCGGCCGCTGATCAACTTGCCACCCTCTGTCGATAACCATGGCACTCCCAGATCTCCGCTCTCCGAATCCCTACACTTTATTTTCTATCTATGATAGCTTGTTTTCTTTGCATGTTTGTAAACTACTTTTCAACTATCTACACAACTAAATTTAATAATTTATCGACAAAGAACAGTTTTGTCGGCATTCTCCTTAAATATACCAGACTATGACCGAATTAGTTTATTTCTTCCATTACCGAACTCCGTCCAAGTCTTTCAAGTTTTATTTTATTAAACTCCTTAACTCTTATAATTTTTTTTTTGCGATTTAATTTTCTTTTATTAACAAAACAAAGTTGTTTTTAGCAAAGGCGCTCCCACTAGACACATTCGGACACGGATATTTAGAATCTTATCCTGTAGTGCTGCTCTAATTATCCCACGTTCTTTTGACGGATTCTGTCGTGCTGAATGCTTAGCGGTACCTGTTTGTCCAAAAACAAGAAAAAAACAAATACACAAAGGATATTATATAAAATTCGCTGAAAGATGTTTTGTTCTGAGATGGCTTCAAAACTGTTCCTTTGGTGAAAAGTAAATTTCTAAAATTTGTTGCTATCGCAATACGGTAGTAAGAGAAATTTCAAATGCTTTCAGCGATGAATCGATAAGTCGGTTTGAACAATGCAACTAAACAACGAAAAATAGCAGTAACTCAAATCAGGAATTATCAGAGCATCCGATTATTCACCAGTTTACTGTAATTATCAGTTTACGGTCAAAATTTATCAATCTGGAAGTGATTCGGTGACCTCTTGCGTTGCATTATCAGCTTATTCTCGAATAGCTCCGTCGATTTTCCTCAAACTTATGTACTAACTACCTATACGTGAACTTTTATATTATTTCCTAAATTAATTTTAGAAAGGGTTTTAAGGAAAATTTTGAGTATTTTAGGGGTTTATCATCTGTATAATATTAACTGCAGTTTGTAAATGTTTAGAAAAATTGATGCAATTTATAAATAGATAATTGTGAGTTTTGACGGGAGAGAAGTATGTCTGTGTTGTTCACATCTCATAATTTTTTTTTTTAATAAAAATGCTGATGGGTCTGTATACTCATGTTTTCAAAAACATCCGCCAGTTAAGATACTCGTACATCTGGAATTGAGTACTTATGTGGAGAACTTAAGTTTGGAATGAGACATCACTGAATTTTGTAATATTCTCATAACTATAATAGTCAGTGATAATACACTACTCAAATTATATTATCTTCGTGCTCCATAACATTAGTTTGGCAAGTTAATCATGGAGGAACTAGTGACGCCATCAGACTGTGTTGCCAGTACGAGCTCTTCATTGTGAACATTGAACACATGTTCCACACATTGCCTTTTGCACACCTCCGCCAAGGTCTTTACATTAATTGATTAAAGCTTTGGCCTCAAATAATGTATAAATACCATATGTTGTTTACATTTTCCTTTAATCATTTATAAATCTTTCGTAATTAAATAAAATAAAGTGTGAAGGAAGTGTTTTGTGTAAAAAAACTGTCCTAATAAATTACATAATTTAATTATCTCATTAAAATTAAAATGGAGGAATTATGTAAACAAGGTGATTTCTACAGCATTGTGTTGCAAGTTTGGTGTTACTAACTGGTTCACAAATAGTATTATAATATATATTTATATTTGTGTCATTATATTTCATTATAATTTGGTCATATTTGGAATATTTCAACATCATAAATGTAAGGAGTGCTAAAATAAACTCTTAAAGACCAGTTTTTATTAAGTTAGAGAGTTTATACAAATGTATTTCATGGAAATTGGCAACATGCTTTTGAGTATGTTTACAATTTGTATTGTATGCTCTCAGGCTTCAGTCTAGTGCTTAGCGCAATCGCATTTGGCGCCACTATTTAGGGTTCGATTATGTGAAGGCAAAGACGGTATCGATCCAGCATTGTGAAAAAAATGGGGAGTTACAAGTTTGTAGCAAACCTTGGTAATGTAGGCCAGAAATAAACGGCGATAGGAAGCGCGTTATTGTTTGCCAACCCCTCCAAAAAAAAAATCGCCGTCTGGCTGGCTTTTGTCCACCGTGGACTGTGACGCTAAAGGTTACGAAATTGTATGATGCTAAATACCTTGTATTACCTTTCTCACTAGTGGAGATAGTGACTGGTCAACGGAACCTCACCAGGATGTATCATGTTTGGACTACTGCTTTTTTGATCTGGTCCATTGTAGGCTGTCTCCTTGTTCATACCGTCCGACTCACATAATTGGTTATTTAAGATTAGAAATTTTTATTACATATTTTACTATGTTATAAAATTAAGTTGGAAAAAGATTATAGAGGGCTTGAAATTGCATTTTAAAGCGGAACCAGACTGACTCTTACATACTTCACAATCTGTAAGAAAAATCAATTTGCTGTAATAATTCCAATAAATGATAAACCGAGATGATAAATTCCATTATGTATGCAGTTAGCAATCAAGTTTAAGAAAATGTAAGAGCCTTTTTCGGGAAAGCTACAGAAAACTAAAAAGAAATGCAAGAGAAATATGAAAAACTGCACTGCACTTCCGTTTGTTGGATTTCAGAACGGGTCCATTCTCCTGATGAAACTAAACAGAATATCCCGTTTGGGCATTCTGCGAATCTTTTGTCCTGTTGACATACGTTTACTAGAGAGAGAGAGAGAGAGAGAGAGAGAGAGCTACCCGAGACTTTGATACTGAGAGTTTTTAGGGGCCCATTCATTTCCAGTGTAAGACCATTTCGAACTCCATAGCAATACTTCCTCTTAAAGCATATTCTGCTTAGGTATACACCTTTCTAACATGAAGATTTCGGTTAAAATCAATCAGCCGGAAGTGTGACTTTACTGAAACTGTTTTTAGCAACTTTGTCGAAAATGGCACCAACGATTTTCTTAAATTTTCATACATTAATCACACATATGTGGGCGTATCACTTTTGTTTAAACCAGAAAAATTTAATTGGTGAGGGTTCTGTAGGAGCTGAACCGTTAAAATTATTGTAAAGGGCTGCCTCCGTCTTCAGTTGTATATTTACGTTGTACCAGTTGGAAAAATGCATTTCTAGAATTGCAAGTAAAGTGGTGAACCGTAAATGCTACTTTATAGACCAAGTTTCTGGGTTTCTCACAATTTCCTTACAACGGCTCCAACAATTTTCAAGTAAAGTAATGCCTATTGTTTCAGGCTGGCTTTACGTCCAACTCCCCGCGCACGGAATCGCAAGCACACAATTTACTATAAACTATTTTTAAACTAGTAATAAAATCAGCAATTATACTCGAGACTCGAACTGGGGACCTACAGTTACAAGTCTACGCTTGTAACCACTACACCAAACTCGCCCCTGATTACATATAAATATTGCTGTCACTTTTATTTGAAACTAGTTATTTTAGGTGGAAGGGCTCTAAATACCAACATAACCTGTTTTTTTCGGGCCTGATGCTAGCGCTGACTTATGTAGGCCTGGTAACACCTAAAATACCAACTTCTTTAATGTTTGCTGCTCCGCTTCCTTTGTATTTTAATGTGATTTTTACCTGCTTGGAGAGAAATTGTCTTTTAACATGTACCGTAAGAGAAATTGATGTGGCCCTGTTTTATCAACTGTTGTGTGAATGTTTCACACCAGAATTCTTTATTACATGTCTGTGTTGTCAGTGTTGTGGTGAATTAGTTGGGCAGTAATATTGCACTATAAAACAGTGACAATTCATGTCACATGTTGCTGAACATAACGGTTTGTGGTGGACCTAAACAGCACACTTCTCATTGAACCGAATCTTACTCGCTCTTCTCGAACAGTTATCCTTCTACAATAATACTCCAGTGTTTTGAAATTACTAATTAGATGTACCGCTAACAGTTCTGTTTTGAACGTCATCAAGTGCAGTAGGTACAAAGTGTCATTGCTTGATAAATATTTACCCAGTCAATTTAGATAAATTAATTATATTTTGTCAAATATGGGCCATGTATATCTTTTCGTAATTATTTAAACAACTAATGTAATTAGTTTGTTTGCTACTTTCTTATGTATGATTATTGTAAATAAGTGAACTGATGTTACTTTGGGCGCGCTCATTACATTCATCGTGAATATTTTTTAAACTCTTAATAAAGTTAGCAAACGCGGGACTCGAACTGAGGACTACAGTTTACAAGTCTATGCTTATAACCAGTACACCAAACTCTAAAGTGCCATTTCAGTATATCAACTTCATAATGTTAATGAGTTAATATGTTGCTAAAATTCCCAGCTTGCAGAAAACTGCGGTGGTTTTTCCAATTCTCTCGATAGCGACTTTTTGTATTTAACCTATTACTATTAGCTAGAAGGTTAAACTTTCCTCTAAAGCCTCACTTCAGTGTATGTGTTCTTAGTATTTATCTATACTTTTAAGTAGCGTTAAATGCATGGATGGAACACCAGATTTGAAGAAAATCGGTTTATCGGAAATCTGACTATACACCTGAATTTTTAGAAATTATCTCGTACATAGCTTCAAAATTTCGAATGTTAACTGCATGTAACTATCACTTTTATGTGAAACATTGATTTCAGATGGGGAAGCGGAGACGTTAGGTTTGCCTCTAATTGGTACCCTGCATTTTTGGGACTTGATGCTAGCACTGACTTACATATGTAGTCCTGGTGACACCTAAAATAGTAACTTATGTAATGTTGGCTGCTCCGCTACCTTTGTATTTTAATGAGATATTTACGGCAACATGTTTGAAGTAAAATTGTCTTTTAGCATGTACCGTAAGAGAAATTGATATGGCCCTGTTTTATCAACTGTTCCAAGGGATTGTCTGTAAGAATTATCTTACTCCAGCAGTCACCAGATCGCAGGATGGGGGCCACTGTTTACACACGGAATTAAATTGCCATCTGATGAAGGTATGTAGACAGTAAATGTATGCTGAATACTGCAGGTGTGGGTGTTAAGGTGAACGTGTAATGTGAATTATCACCAGCGAAGAAGTGTTGCGATCTTTACAACAGGCCCTTTACAAACATTACACTTTGTAACGAATTTAGTAAAGCAAAAATAACAGAAACTATTCTATAGAAAAATAAATGTACAAAAGACAATGCTGGTTTTATTGACTACTGATAATCAAATAAATAAGATAACAAAAGAAATACGATAATTTGAATGTATAATTGAATTAAGTATTTATTAGGTTATTAAATTTAGTCTGTGTAAATAAAAATAGTTGGATAATAAGTAAGTAATAAATAAGAGTGTGAGGGGGGCCAAAAATTTTAGAAGTAAGAAGACGTGACCGTGGAGACAAGAAGTAACGGCGAAAATTTTGAATTTAAAAAAAAAAATCTAGTGTGAATCACCCACACAACTTTCTCTTACTCCATTTTTCAAAATTGTGATGACAAAGTTTACAGTTAGAATACCAAATTTAATGAAATCCGTCGCTATTTTTATGGAGAAAATCGCAAAAATTGAAAAAAACTGTTCAATAAAAAACGCACTTCCGGTTTACTAATTTTCTTGAAACTCCGACTTTAGGCAATCTATTTATTTCTAATTAATTTTGTTTGGATGGTAGACTTGTATAATGAACTAAGGATAGCACTTTAGAATTAAGCATAACCCCACCCCTCTCCCAGAGACCCCCTTAAATGACTTTACCAGAAGAAATATTTCAAATAAAAGTTGTAGCTTTTTATGTGTGTAGTTCACATTACAGTTTAAAGAAATTGGTTGGAGTCGTTTTAGAGAAATTAGCAGAAAAGTGCAATATACTTCCTAGTGACTTCCAGTCATCCAATTTTTTCAAACTAGGAATTTCAACAACATATTTATTCTAATTAATATTATTTAGATGATAGAATTGTGTAATAAACTGAAATAGCACTTTAGAGGTAATCGTAACCCCCCTCCTCCAAAAGTACCCTTACATGAATTTTATCGGGGAAATGCCTGAAATAAAAGTTGTAGATTTTTGTATGTGTAGTTGATAAAACATGCTTAAAGAAAATCGTTGGAGCCATTTTTGAGAAAATCGCAAAAAAATGAAAAAATCAATTAGTAAAGTGGTACTTCCGGTTGAGGAAACTATTATAAAAAAAAGTGAGGTTATCTATTTAGAAAAGTCCTGTCACAGAAACTTTAGGAACTTCATTCACAGACATCCATTATTGTTTCTTTTTCTTACTTCATTGATGTGATCTAACAGAGGCCACTAAATATCTACAAATTGAGTGCACAATAATATATCCTACCGGTAACAAACACCTTATAATTAGATTATTCAGTAATTATATACCGTTATATTAACATTTAAATAATATTTAATTCAAAGTCTTAATTGGATTTGATTATAAGAAATTAAAGTAGAAAGAAAATCGTTTTGCCATTTTTGTTTGTAATTATAACAAACTTCTATATTATTTATGTATTCTTAAATAAATTAGTTTTTTTTGTATTTTTAAATTGATTCCGTTTTTCTTTTGCTTCCATTTTTTTTTTTAAACTGTGAGTTAAACATATTTTTTATTTATTTAAATTATTTGTTTTTAAGTAAATAGGTTATTTGGTGGATACAGAGCGCAAGCGCTGAGCTACAGTAGCTTGTTGAGTCAAAATAAAATCAACATTGTCAATTTTGAGCCAGTTGTATACAGGTAACGTGTTGGCCTCACGCCGCTAGCATCGTAGGTTCAATTCCCGAAACTTGCCAACTTAATTTAGTTTCTTTACTTTTAGTGGGCTAATGATTTTTTTTTCCAGTCTTCACTCCTTATACTTATTATTATTCTCCTTTTTCACTCTATTCCTTTTTAAAAGGGTTTCTTCGTTTTCCCCTTTCTTTTACTAAAACGCCGTGGAGCTCAACTTTTATCTCTCTATGACAGACCCCCCCCCTACCAAATAGGGTAAATGTATCAGTAGTGGCCCCCTAAGACTCATTTCTTATAATAATATTGTTAATACACGTTCACATTTTTAGTACATAGATAATTTAATTCATCAGGTATGAATATGCTCAAAATGATTAGTGATAATTAGTCTCCTTACAATTTTTATTTTACAAAAGTGAACCTAGCCACTAAATGAAATGTCAGATTTCAGCAGTGAGAGTTGGCTGGTAAAGGAGCCAATAACAATGTAACAATCCACAAAACAAAATAACCTTTTATTTGAACTTAGTATGTTTTTTTTAAAAAAAACACGAAAAATTTGTTTGCTATAGTTGTGTATGATCAAAATATGATTTTATTACGGTGCTATACAACATACCCGGTAAAGTGGTATTTATACTTGTTAAACCGCTAATTATGTCAATATTTGATTGCTTGAAAATAGATCTACATAAATGCCTTATGTCAACGACTTATTAAACTTGGACTAGTTGCTGGCATCAATAGGTCAACTATTATTTCTAAAAGAGAATTAAAAACAGCAAGCCTAGTTTTTCTGTATAAAATAAGGTTTTTAATGTAATTATTGATTAAAACCTTTACTATATTGATTTTTAACCATTTGTACATACCAATTAAAACTACCTGGTACTTGTCGTACCTCAAACATATCTATAAGAAAATATTCTTAGTTTAATATGGAACACGAAATGTTTGCTCTCTCTACAATGTTCTTAGTGTCAGTTTGCATTTAATACTTAAATAA
Organism: Triatoma infestans; assembly: GCA_011037195.1. Taxonomy (NCBI): domain Eukaryota; kingdom Metazoa; phylum Arthropoda; class Insecta; order Hemiptera; family Reduviidae; genus Triatoma; species Triatoma infestans. The sequence continues at coordinate 39,025 of JAAEAF010000881.1, forward strand.
AAAAAAAATTTGTTTAACATGATTTATTTCCTTAGCAAATCTTAAAAAATACGAAAGAAAATACACTCTACCAGCAAGCACATTACAAACAAGAGTAAGTGTCTATCAGCTCCTGAACCAATAACTACCTTAGACCTTCACACTACGATGTTTAAATTTGCAAGAGTGCACTCTTGAAGAATTTCTTTTTAGTACTACCTTATTTTTTTGGAACTGAAAACAAATGTATCAACTATTAGTTTGTTAGCGAACAATTATCTCAGTTATATTGGAGAGAATGAAAAATTCGTATAATTAGACAATCAGGTGACTTTCTATATTTTCATTTTATCATCGAATTTTTGTTTGTGATTGTGAGAAGGGAGGAGAGAGAAGGTGAGAGGGTGGAGTTTGGGTGTGAAATGAAGCGAGAAGGACCGGTGATGGCACTATCGCAGTCAGCCTTTGTGCTGCCGTCACAGCTAGGCCAGGGTCCCTAGGGAACAACTTTGCGATAAACACACCGCTGACACAATCACAAACCGGTGTTTTGCAGAGAGTGGCTCTTCATCTGACAACTGTCGGGCACGCCCATTTCAGTATACACTAGTCCAGTCTTCTTCGGGCGGACTTGTGCTCAACAACCACCACAATAATCGAAATTTGGTTTCACTTTCACACTGTCCACTAATAGTGTTCTGTTTAATTATCTTGGTAAAGTACACTAAAGTAAAGTCTTATCGTGGACTTTTCTAGTGTTCACGGGCAAGGAAGTTGAAATATTTTATAATAGAAAATGAGTTTGAGAAGATATCCGGGTAGTGGGAACACCTATTTACCTGATGTGGATGAAAGGAGTTCTTCAGTGAAGTATCTAGCCGCGCCAAAAATGTGCGACAGGAATCGTTCCAAGTCCTGGGATAGCTCAATAAGTGAGTTATTTTTAAATCATCTGTGTTAATGAAATGACCATTTCAGTAGTTTCTTCCCCTACCTTCCCAAATTTTTTACAATTGTCTTCTCTTCTCGTCGTTACAAAAATCTTTGCCATCATGTAAAATTTTCTAATTATGGTTTTTACCAAAGCTTATATATATCTATGTACATATGTATTTTCCCTGTCTATGTATGCATATCCTGGCTGTGTATGCATATCACTGTCTATTAAATAATGTGGTGTGCAATATCCTCACGACCTTCTTTTCTTTCAATTCTCGCAGTTCATTGAAAAATTGTATTTCAAATTCATTAGAAAAAAATGTAAAGATGATTTAACTTTAAACATTTTTACTAAACATTTAATAGACGTGAATACTAAATTAGTATTTAGTTATTATTAGTACATTAGTAATTAGAGGTAATTACTAAAGACGGGAAAAATCAATTTAAATGAAATATGACAGGACTGATGCAGCACGGCCAAAAGCAGTTACTACCGCTCATCTGATATATATACCTATTATTTTAAGTTGAAACTTTTCCGCAGTGAACTTTATTCTTGGAAAGTTGTGAATGAGCTTTCCTTTAGTGTGATCTTCTCAACAGTTCACCTTGTAGGAATGTATGAAGTATTAAAGGTCATTGAAAGCATTGCTAGAATTCCAAGTTTGAAGAAAATTTGGAAAAGATTTCCAAAGTGCGACTTTATAGAATAGATTTCCGGACTTTCCGGAGTTATCTCAGCAACGGCTGCGTCGATTTTTTTTTTTTTTTTAGATTGCTAACTGCACTCAAGTAAACATATCACTTACATTGATACATTTATGCCGGAATAATTGATTTTTGAAAGTTGTGAGGAGTGTGGCCACTTCATAAGCGTTGCGGATTACATTTGATAAACTGCTTTATGCTACCATCTGGCGTTCTCTTAGCACTTGCTGTAAGTTAAGATTCAGTACTCGCTGTGCAAAAATTCCAAGCTTATAAATAATTTGCCTATTTTAATTAAATGATCTGCTAGTCCAGATAATCGTGTAAGTATTTCACAGCAGATTTAACAAAAATAATATCCATCTATTAAGTTAAAGTATAATAAATTTATATGCGCCATTCTTGTGCTAGCATACAGTTTTTACAAGTTATACACATTTATTCTTTAATCAAGTTGCGATGGTAAGTTCACTCTCTGATAAGGCACACTTTTACCTCTGTGTCCACAGTGTTCGCGACCAAGGTGATAAATATTTGTTGCACGGCTTGCCCTGACATATAATTGGCTGTCAAATAATTGGAAACTTCCAACATTTCTATATTCGAAATGTTTTACCGGAATTAATGGATTATGCAAATTTTGAAAAAATTTTGAAAATGATGTAAACACAAGATTTTTAAGAGACAATATTTATAAATCCAAACATTAACTAATTGTTGCCATTTGAAACTGGTGTCCATATTATTATATAAATCTTAAATACAATAACAATAATAATCTCAATAACAATTATATATTGTGGTGGTTGGTTGCGCAGAGCTGCGAAGCATCAGGGATATTTTCCGTGACAGGCTGCTTCTTTGTGTGGTCATCGACCGGTTTCGGACGTTCAAGCAGTCTATCACGGAAAATATCTCTAAAACAATTATATTCCTTAACAAAATCTAATAATACATTACAGGTACTTTAATAAATATATACATATAATTATTTAGAAAGGTGTTTAAAACCATTTTTATTATCTTAAAAAACAATTTGAATATAAATATAATGTTATATTTGTTTTAAAACATTTATAGCTCGTCATTGATTTTTATCTCTGGTAACACGTTCAAAATCCGCTCAGAATCTATAATAAAACTTTTGTTCAGTTCTCTAAACGGTAGCGAAGAATGGTGAGTGATTCATGTTTCCTCAGTGCAACATTGAGGCACTATGCTCTTCTTGTATGTAGACGAATGGCCTTGGCATCCATGTGTTTATATTCGCCAGACATGATTTGAAGCTCTCAAGAAATTGGTTTGGTATGTTTTTTGCACCAGTTCATTTTGATGCACTTTTCATTCCTATACTTGTTTTGGAACTTTATTGACTGATACTATCAGTAGACAATATTGACAGTATATCTATAACAATATTGATTCCAAATGTAAACTCACTGTTATACAATAATTTCTATCTACATGACTTGGTAAATATTTATATAATCGTTTCATTTTTTTTTATTTTTCATTTAAATCTCTTATTGAATTATTATTTTATTTTATTTATTAAATTATAAACTTATAAATACATAAATTACAAATATATAAATACATAAATTAGTAGCATTCTACTAATTTCTAAATAAATGGTTAAAAAAATAAACATGAACTCTAAACTTTAAAATAAACAATATACATTAATATGAAAAATAATGTAACAAAAAAAATAAAGAAGTGATTACCACTCTGAAAGTACAAATGCTCCGGTTCTTAAGGCTTCTGTGACGAATTTGTAAATTTCTGTGCCGTCATCGTAGTTATGGTGAATAAGTTAATAAATTTCTCAGATAAAAAAAAAAATTTGGGAACAACAGAACCAAAGTAATGAACTCTAAGTCATTCGAGAGCAGAAAATTCAAATAAAAAAGGGAACAGACTGTCTGAGGCAAGGCAGTAACAAATTAAAGAGACCTTACTTGAATCAAAACAATAAGTTGAACCATTGACATACAAACGTCTTACATTATAATTATTTAAACGAATATACATTATAGCCTAATTTTTTTAATACTAACAGACAAATCAAGATAGTGCTGAGGTGCACCGATAAAACAAACTGAACGATACACAATATTGTATTTACAACTAGGTGTATATTTTTACAATAGTTTCTAAATAGGGGAGGGATTGGGTGGTTAGCATACTGGACTCCCACGCGGAGGTCCCGGTTCGAGTTCAGTGCTACCCTTAGATTTTTTTCTTCCTAGGAACCTCTACAGCTCACTGTTGTCTTTAACAAGAGAACACTGTCCGGAGGCCGGCAGTGCGCCAATGACCATAGATGTTGACGCGACTTAAATAAATAAAAAAAAAAACTTGTTTTTATAACGCCGTACATAAATTACTACATTTTTCTCTTAGAAAATTTTCTGTCTTGCTTATGAAAATCATCAAAAGAACCAATTGAAATCATGACATGTTTGAAGTAAGATATTTAAATTAGAGTTAGAGTTTGTGCCAGAAACAGTAGAAAACTGATCATTATAGCAAATCAATGGAGGAGGTGAGAGGCATTGTCAATATTTTAATAATGAAGGAGAGAACAGACTTAAATATAATAACTTTAAATGGTAATACTTCACATTCAGCTCTTACAAAACCATTCGATGTTTTTCTATTTAAATTGTAAATTTGCTTTGAAAACTGTAATTCGTTTCTAATCATCAAAGTACTTAAACGACCATATCTCAATTTAATATAATAATGTAGCTTTAACTATTGACTCAAGAAGCTTTGTTCTACTAGAGTTGGTGACTGCGCCTCAATTTTTATAGAATATTCTTTACACGTGCCAAAGCCATTTTACCTTTACTTATGAAATACTGAAGAGCTAATCGAAATCTACCCGTACTATTGAATGGCACGCCCAAGTAAGTGTATGTACCAGTGGTCCGGACAAGGCCATTAGTGAGACATTGCTGTGTTTTTCACGGAGCGCTCTCAGGCATCTGGTTGGATCTCTTACTGGGCATTGTGGTTTAAGGAAACATCTCTACATAATGGGGCTCATGCCGGATCCATTTTGTAGAGTCTGTGAGACAGAGGAGGAAACATCCATCCATCTTATGACTGATTACTTGGGTTACTAGGAAATTAGGTTCAGGACCTTTGGTCGGAATAGTATGTCTGTGGAAGAGCTTAGGCTATTTCCGCCCAAGGTTATTGTCCGATTTATTCGGACTGCGGTGAATCTTAGATGGATTAGATCCGGGTCTGGATTTTTGTTATAGACCCGGCTTGTTGTTGTTTTTCTTGGGGTAGCTATATGGGCCCAGTGAGGCTTTGGATAGCGTAGGGTTTCCCTCCCCACAGACAAATAATAATAAGCGTATGAAGTGACTGGTTCAATTGCTTCATTTCTAAAAAATCTAGTGTTCAACAATCACACAACGTTCTCCTAATCCAGTTTTCAAAATTGTAATTGATAAATTTTATAGTTAGTGTGACAAATTTAATGAAATTTGTCCAAGTTCGTCGAAAACTGAAAAAATTGTTCAATTAATGCGCACTTCCGGTTTACTAATTTTCTTGAAACTCGGAATGTTAGCAATCTATTTATTTCTAATTAATTTTGTTTCGATGGTAGAATTGTATAATCAACTATGATAGCACTTTAGAGAAAAACAGAACCCCACCTCTTCCCCACAAGTGTCCTTAAATGAATTTTCCTAGAGAAATGTTTTAAATAAAAGCTCTAGATTTTTGTATGTGTAGTTGATATACCAAGTTGAAGAAAATCATCGCAAGAAAGTGGTACTTCCGATTGAGGAATTTTGACAAATAATCTACTGTCGGATCAAGTTTGAACTTTTTACGATTTTTCGTTTTTGAGCTATGCTGTTCACATACATACGCATACACAGACATACACCATTTTCTGAAACCACTTTTTTGGACTCAGGGGCCTCAAAACGGTTATTTCCTGTGAAAAGTCGATATCGAAAATTTGGCACGATCCCAATACTTCCTCTTACTAGGAGTAAGATTAAAGTAAAAAGACCTGCCGAAATTTTGTAGGACATGAACTATTTGAAAAATACGTTAGTTTAGTCTTTGAAATTTACAAAGCTCTCATTGAATTATTATTAATATAAAAAAAATATCTGGTGTGAAACACTCACACAACTTTCTCTTACTCCAGTTTTCAAAATTGTAATTGACAAACTTTGTAGTTAGTTTACAAAATTTAATGAAATTCGTCGGTATTTTTATGGAGAAAATCACAAAAACTGAAAAAACTTCAATAAAAGCACACTTCGGATTTGCTAATTTTCTTGAAACTCGGAATTTCAACAACATATTTAATTCTAATTAATATTATTCAGATGATAGAATTGTGTAACAAACTGAAATAGCACTTTAGAGGAAACCGTAACCCCACCCCTTCCCCAAAAGTACTCCGACATGAATTTTACCGGAGAAATGTTTCAAATAAAAGTTGTAGCTTAGTTTAAAGAAAATCGTTTTTGCCATTTTCGAGAAAATCGCAAAAAAGTAAAAAAATCAACTAGTAAAATGGTACTTTCGGTTGAGGAATTTTGACAAATAATCTACTGTCGGATCTCATGGTGATATCTAAACGGAATATCAAGTTTGAACTTTCTACGGTTTTTCGTTTTTCAGCTAAGCTGTTCACATACAAACATACACACACACACACACACACACACACACACACACACATACATATAACACACACCATTTGCTAAAAACCACTTTTTTGGACTCAGGGGACCTGAAAACGGATATTTCCGGTGAAAACTGGATATCGAAAATTTGACACAGTATTTCCTCTTACTAGGAGAATATAAAGATTTATGTAATATTAAGAAAAAACATTTTATAGAGGACACAATAGATAAGTTTAAGACAGTTAATAATTCGAAGGAATTTCGGAAATTAGTTCGCTTTTTTCATCAGAAATCTTTTTTGTATGATAACAGCATACCATATTAATGATTATTTCAAAAACTTGTTAAACCCTCCTTTAGAGTCAATTAGAATTCAATATGCTGAACCTAATATTATTAATGAATTGCTTGATTCTCCTTTTACTAAATCTGAATTAATGTGTGTACTAAGGAAAGCTAAAAATAATAAAGCACCTGGTACTGACAGGATAACTTATGAATTTTTTAAACATGCGCCGGATAATTTTTTGGATAGATTATTGCATGTATTTAATGGTTTATATGAAACTTGTAAATTTCCAAAAAGTTTCCAAGAGAGTATTATCTTTCTTCACAAGAAAGGCTGCAGTAATACTATATCAAATTATACGGGTATTAGTTTTGGTAATATCGTGGGTAAATTGTTTAGTGGATAGCTACTCGAGAGGCTTCATTTAGTGGATAGCTACATTTTGGACAGAGCAAAATAGTATATTACGGGAATTTCAGGCCGGTTATAGAAAAACATATTCAACTATGGATAATGTGAATACCTTAATGAGTATAGTAAAAATTATGTTAAGTAAAAAGCGGGGCAAGGTTTTTGCATTTTTCGTGGATTTCTCTGCCGCGTTTGATCGAATAGATCGGCATTCTTTGTATTATAGGCTTTCTGAAATTGGCGTGACCACTAAATTTATTAAGTTGTTGAGAAATATGTATTTTGGCCGGTATGGTGCGGGCAGGGTCTTTCTAAGAGTTTTAATATGGAGATGGGAGTTAAGCAGGGGTGCCTATTGAGCCCTCTGCTTTTTTCTATATTTATAAATAATGTAGAAGATTTTTGGATGGTGATATAGAGATTGATACTGTAACTATTAAATTATTAGCGTTTGCCGATGATTTAGTAGTCTTGTCTTCCAATGGGCTCACACTTCAAAAAATGATCGTGGCTCTTGATGGTTATTGTCAAAAGTGGAATTTGAAGTTTAATTTGTGTAAATCTAAAGTAATGGTTTTCAAAAATGGAGGTAGCCTGAAAAGGTATTTCAGGGGGAAAAGAATTGAAGTTGTAAAAAGTTATAGGTACTTGGGGGTAACGCTTACTCCCACTTTAACCCTAGAGCCACATTTTAAGGACAGACTTCCAAAGGCTGTGTGCAATTAATGATTTTAATAATATTATTTTAAACAAAAATATAAATTGTTCATCCAAACTGAAAACATTTAATTCTGTCTCTAGAAGTGTAGTTTGTTATTGTGCTCAAATTTGGGGGCATACAATGTACGATATTGTTGAGAGTCTTTTACGTTTTTTTATAAAGAAAGTAATTTGTTTGCCAATTAATACCCCAAATTATATATTGTACTTAGAGACTAATCTCATCCAATTTTTTGCACACTTTTAAGTTGCACATGTATTATATTTATGATTGCCTCGATCTCTTAACACACAGATACTCTTATTTATTGACGAAAAAGATCATGGAAAAAAAGTTATTTTGATTTAAAGAATGGATAAATATTTGTAATCTTCATGATATTCCTCTAGATAATTTAGTATGTAGGCAGCCCAAAGTTGATCATATTATTTCTATTATAAAAGACAGTATGTTTAATAATTACAGGCAAAAATGTTTAAATAGTCAGCAACATGTTTGGTATAGGGAATTGGATTTTAATAAAATAATTATATTTATAGTCAACTCTTTAATTCACACAAGTTACTTGGATATTCAAGATAAGAGGAGAGCTATTGTATTTAAATAAATATTCTTACGCAAAAACTGTTAAAATTTGTTCATTATGTGGCTCTAAGGTGATCGAGGATACTTTTCATTTTATATCTGAATGCCCTTTTAGGATGAGATTTTATTAATAAACAAACTTTGACTGTTGCAGAATTTAAACAATATATAAATGGTAAAGATTGGCTTTGTCTAGTGGATTTCTGTAAACATGCTTGGCGCTACAGATATTCTCGTGTAAATGATTAAATTATAATAAACGATTAATAAAATCAGTTTACAGTGATTTAATAATTATGTTTTTAATATAAATAATTAAGTTGTGTATGACTCTGAATTAGATTATGCAACTCCTCAGACGGTTGTAGACCATTAGAAGTGTCTTGATGGCTTGTATTGTTGTAAACATTGTATATTGTATTTAGTTATTTGTAAATAAAGACATATAATAATAATAATAGGAGTAAGAGCAAGTAAAAGTACAACATTCACTTTTATTGCAACGTTCTGCTTGAAATATTTCAAACATGTCAGACTTTAAACATGAAAATCCATACACTGAGTTGATAGAAATAATTTTTTTAGAATCCAACGTCCATTCGGTTGGGTCTGCTGTCATTTGGGATACCCAAACTGCCTCCTAAAGTTCATTAGAAAGCTGAAAATTAATTCAATATATTCAGTAATATAATTTGGGGGGTAGAGATATGTCTCAAGCTATTAATTATTTTAGATTAGTATTCTGAGCACAAAATATTTGGTAGAGAAGGGTCCTTCCTCTGCATCAGTTCTGGTACAAAACGGACATATAATATTGTAAAATTGTTATAGATTACATATTTAAAAAAAAAAAAAACTTAAAATCTATATGACTTAAAAAGTTGGATGAAAGTCATTCCACACTTATGTTCAAGGCGACTAACTTACGGAACTAAGTGGCAGCTCGTATCCTTTTTCTTACTTCCTCTTACTCCTAGTACTAACTAGAAACAGGATGTATTGCGATCGTGGCATATTTTCGAATTTGAGTTTTCACAGTTTTTCGAATTAATGTTTTGAGGTCTCCTGAGTTCTTGAAAGTAGCATCAACGATTTTTTTTTAACTTCATTTACTATCTACCCACATAAATCTATCACTTTTATTTCTAAAGTTTATTACTACTTCAGTATAATGCGGGTTCTATTACCTTTTTAATATAAGCTACGTTGTATGTATGTTTGAATTCCAAATTTGAAAAAATGTTTAATCGGAGTGCAACTTTATTGAAGAGTTTTTTGAATTTTCTTTAAAACTGCTCCAGCGATTTTCTTTAAACTTGAAATGCTATTTGTCCAGATATAGACTATCACTTCGGCCAGATACATTTTTCCGAAAAATTTAATTTTTTGGGATTTGGAGTTACACATTTCAAATGTAATATAGATTTCTTCGATGTTATCGGAGCTCTCTTCTGGATTTCAGTGTAATCACTTTAATTATTACCTGCCTTGAGAGAAAGTCTGTATTTCCTACCACCTAGAAAATTTGTCAAATTTACCAAAGGATGGGCCTTGGCTGTTGCGCAGAAGGTTTTATTATTTGACTATTATTACAGTTGTAAATTTCAATAATAATAATAAATTAATTGAAGCAAGACGATTAAGGGAGTCTTTGACAGAATTAAATGAAAATTAAAATGACAAATGAAAAACTCTAATATCGGTGATGTCTATCACTTTTCTGAAACAGTTTTCAATGAAAATTGAATTTTGGAGGTTCTGTTTGTTTGGGGAAATCTGTTAGGTCTTTAAACTTGTTAGCCTTTATAATTTTTGCTAGAGGCTGCTACAAACATAATCACAATCACTAGCGCCGAATTAGCCTATTTTGTAATTAGCCTAATTAACTTATATTACAACTACTGTGTCATATTAAAGGCTGAACTAAACGTTTAGTAAGAATTCGGATGTATCTCTTAGTTGGCTGATCGGCCAGGGGGTATCATAAGAAAATCACTACAAAATTTTTTAAGTGTTTTTATTAATATCCCGACGTTTCGACAAACAATGTTTAATTAATAAAAACACTTAAAAATTTTTGTAGAGTTTTTCTTATGATACCCCCGGCCGATCAGCCAACTAAGAGATACATCTGATCATTTCTAACGGCCAACAATTGCTACAATTTGATTTAGTAAGAATTCCATGTTTGGTTAGTTGCGGTAGGAGGGGTTGAAAGCGTAAAAACGTGTTCTATGCAGTTGCCACTCTCAAGTGACAGACACCGATTGAATTTTTTCTTTTGTTTTCTTTACTTTTAAATTTTATTTATGGATTCACACAAACAAAATTATAAATTTGAGTCAGAAAAAGCTGTCTGAAGTTTTACAGTAATAAAATAAATCATAATTTTGCCCTAAATATCAATAAAAATGCTTATTATTATTAATTAGAAAAACAGTTTTATATTATTATTAAAAGTAAGAAAAACTATTAAAACTAAATACATGACTATGGAAATAAAGCTAAACTAGTAATATTCACCATGAACAGCTCTCTCTCAAGCAAAACTAACCTTCTCCTCATACTGTTTTTATTCGTTAGATGTCAGCACTTCTTTTCCATCCAGTAGTAATTTATCAGATTGTGGCCAAATCGAAAAACTTTGGTGTAACCCAGGCTGGTTTAGAATAATAAGTTCGCCTTGAAGAGTACTATGTATCTAATGAAGAATTGTAAGGCAATAGATGGCTAGATTTGACAAATTTATATCCTGCCCTGAACTTTGTTAAATTTAAACATTATCATCCACTGCATTACATTCATGATTGTTACGGTCGTACGACCTTATGCCTCCTCCGGGATCGGTCGGTATAACCCAGAAATTTAATTGTAAATTAGTTTTAAGTTAGCGTAAGGAATAATGTTTAGGTAGTGTAAGAAGTAGAGTTAAGTTAGTATAAGGCATAGGTTTAGGTTAGCATTAATTAATAGTCTAGGTTTAGATTAATAATTTAGTCAGTAAATTTAGGATTTAGGAAGAAAATAGTTTAGGGATTAGTGAAGGGTTAACGGTGAGAAGAGAACGACCGAGAAGAGGACTGACGAAGAGAAGGAGGGGTGGAATTGAGAGGAAGGTTAGGACCGATAGCAGAGAGAGAGGTTGCGCGAGAGCAACACCACAATAGGGGGCCCCTAAGTTATTAAGTTTGTGTTTCATTTGCTAAAACGTCAGGTCGACGGATTTCCCGGCTGTCGGATAGTGTAACGACACCCCGAAGTGGATAGTGATAGCCGCTAGGAATACATTATAGCAAATACGTGAGAGTAAAGAAATATCAGTTGAGAAGGTCTCGACTTATGCAGTTAGAGAAGCCAGCAGAGAAACGATTAAAAAAAATAGAAGAGGAATTGAGCAGTAGAAAAAGAAGAGTGAGATTCAAGAAAGACGAAAACTGTAAATAGTGTAAAAACGAGGACAGGAATAGGAAATAGGTTAGGTAGGAGATATTTTTCTTTTTATATTATTTTAATAAGGTTAAATTTTAGTTTATTTCTTATTTCTTTGAAATATTTTTTTTATCTTTTCTTTTTATTTTCTTAAAAAAGTGTATTTGTTGATTTTGTTTAATTATATGTGTGATTTTTGTAGAAAAATGTATTCTTATTAAACCCACGTGTTTGTTAGCTTCTATTAGCTGAAACACTAGTAGCAGTTGGAACTGTATAGCTGACACGAGTAGAGTGGCCGAGTGAGACTAGGTGTCAGGCTGCCAAGCAGTATATCACCAGATCGATTCCGGCGGGGCCAGTTTTTTTATTCTTTTTATTTTAGTTTTTTTTTCTACTTCCTCTTATTTCTTTTTTTTTGCATTTTTCTTGCTTACATTAACTTTTTAATTTTTTTTCTTGTTTTTTTTTTTAGTTGCACTTCATTTCTTCTTTTTTATTTCTTTTTTTTTCTTCTCTCTTTCGTTCTTTTTTTTCCCCTCTCCCTCCCTTTTTCTACCTTTTCTTTTCCTTTAGTTTTATTGTTTTCATTCCCCTTTTTTATTTTTATTTCTATTTTGCTTCTTTTAATTTGCCTGTTTTTCCTTTCGCCCTCCTTGATTTAGAATCCCCCCTTCTCCACTGTTCTAGCTGAGGTGACTTTGCTCCGGTTTGGGAGCTACTAAGCGGGAGAGTGTAACATTTTGGCGCCCAACGTGGGGCTATGAGGAGCAAGGGGAGCCACTAATTTTTTCAAGTTTGTTGCGTCTGTTCCACGGCAAAGCTTGTTTTTCTCTCGTTGTTTGTTTAGTCTGTGTTTTCTAAGTAACGCAGTTTGGCGGAAAGGAACCATCTTAGGAGAGGAAAACTTTATGCCTTATTGTCTGCCTACCTTATTAAATTTGAGTTTAATGCTAAAAATGGACGTTTACCGTTTAATTAAAGATGAAATTCAATATGAGTTGAGGATAAGAGGACTCAGGGATGACGGCACTTGTTCCGAGCTAAGGAAAAAGCTTCATAGTGCGCTAGCTAAAGATATAAAGCCCGATACCGCTATAGTTTCTTTGCTTGACTCCAAAGAGGAGCTGGAGGTTTGTGAGCGTAAATTCCGATTCCTACACGAGGCCGTTTCAGGTATAGACGAGGAGACGGAAGAAAACGAACTAAAGCGCCTAGACTCCCGATTATGGCATTTGTACCACCGGTTGGGAAGACTCCCGCGTGACGTGCATACAGGAAAACTTATTGGTAATTTGATAGAACAGGTGCAAGACATGTGGGCCGATGTTCGGGAGGGTTTGCAAGAATCGGGAAAGCACAGTACGGAGCCTTCGTTGTATCAGGAATTAGCCCAAGCGGAGTGCCAGGAGGGTACCTCTCGTCAGCAACCCCCGAAGAACCCAGTACCACTACCCCCAGAAAGATCTCTATCGCCTCCCAGGGATCCAAAAAAGTACCTACGGGAATCCTTGACTCCCCCTTCTGTGAAGCCAACCCTAGATCAACTGAGGCAGCAACTTAAGGACATTGAGCGTAACATTAGGGAGAGGGAGCGGAAAGAATCAGATATTGCTCCTATCGATAGTCGATACCCTACCAGAGACCCTAAGTTGTACAAATGGGGCCTCACGTTTACAGGAGATGCGTCCGGCGTGTCGTTGGCTAATTTTCTGGAAGAAGTTGAAGAGCGAATGTTTGCTAGGAGACTTTCCGAGCAGGACTTGTTTCGTGGAGCTTCGGATCTCTTATCGGGTAACGCAAAGATCTGGTTCCGCGCGAATAAGTACAAGATGTTGCACTTATTCGCGCGGAAGCGCGAGGAATCGCTGGAGCGATTTAGTAAGGGAACTAAAAACCTACTTTCAGGACCCCGATTATGATGAACGGTTGATGTTGGAAATCCGACGGCGTACCCAGGGAACGGATGAACCACCACATGTGTATATATCTAAACTGAATTGCCTTTTCTATCGGCTCAGTGATCCCCTCACCGAGCAACAAAAATTGCGCATCGTGGAGAGGAATATTAAAAGGGACCATTTGCCTTTTGTCGCCCAGGCTCAGTACAGTAACCTGGAGGAATTAGAACGCATCCTTACACGGCTAGACACATGGACAATTAGAGCCGAGAGGTATAGGGAACCCCCAGTGAAGGGATTGCTGGAGCCGGAGTTGGGACACCGCCCCCGGAAACAGTCGACCGTAGTATCGGCTATAGGAAATAGCTTGCCAGGAGGGAGCCAGAAGGTCCAGAAGCCCACGGGTGTAGTCTGTTGGAATTGCGGAAGAATGGGTCACATGTTCAAGAATTGTCAGGCCTCGGCTCGTCAATTTTGTAGGCGTTGTGGGTTATCAGGCGTGCTCACGAAAAATTGTACGCGGTGCCACCCTTATAAGTCGGGAAACGGCCAACAGGAGCCGACTGTCACCACCGAGACGTCTCCTGTCACGGCGCCCCGCCAAGAATAACGCGCTCTGACGCGGAATGGCGAGATTGGTTAGAGGTGGTTCGAGAGATGTGCGCTGGCTTGCAATACAGGCTAGGTGAAACTGAAGAAGAAACTGATGGCCGGCCTTATTTACGTGTAAGACTGTATGGAGTACCAGTAACAGGCTTGCTGGACTCGGGTTCAACTCGCACAGTTATGAACGCAAAACTTTGGGATAAATTAGCAGCGCTAGGCTAAATTCTCAGCCTCCCTGAGAATGGAAAGATTACACTGGCTAACGGAAAGACATGCGAAGTTAAGGGAACCGCCACCGTTCCGGTTCAACTCAAGGGTGTCGTGAAGACGTTGAGAGTTCTCGTGGTACCGAATCTGAAGGACCAACTTATATTAGGGATCGACTTTTGGCGTGATATGTCATTGGTGGTCGACCTATCCCAAGCCTCTTACTCATGTGGTGAGGCTCAGATTACCAGTCTGATAGAAGAGCAGGGAATCGTGGGTCAATCGAAACTTGATGAGGGTCAGCAGAACCGACTCCAGGCTTTAATTACCGCTTATTCCCAGAATAATGTGGAGCTAGGCTGCACTCGGCTGGTAGAACACGTGATCGACACAGGGGACCATCCTCCGATTAAACAGAGGTATTATCCGGTGTCTCCCTTTATACAACGCATAATGAATCACGAGCTGGATATGATGCTAAGGGAAGGGATCGTAGAGCCCTCGAACAGCGGTTGATCGTCGCCAGTCGTTATTGTAAGGAAGAAGGATGGCACGCATCGCTTCTGCGTTGACTATCGCGAGGTAAATAAGGTAACCAAGCGGGACGCCTATCCCTTGCCATACGTGTCTGCGATTCTAGATCGGTTAAGAAACAGCAGGTACCTATCGTCCTTAGACATTAAAAGTGCCTACTGGCAAATTCCAGTTGAGCGGAATAGTAGGGAGAAAACCGCATTTACAGTGCCTTATCGTGGACTATTCCAGTTTTGTCGTATGCCCTTCGGCTTACACAATAGGCCAGCTACGTGGCAGCGATTGGTTGATACCATTTTGGGACCAGCTTTGGAGCCCTATGTTTTCTGCTACCTGGATGATGTAGTAGTGGCCACACCTACGTTTGAGGAACACCTCAGTGTTCTCGAAGAGGTATTAAAGCGGCTGACAACCGCTGGCCTCACGTTATCGTGGGATAAGTGTCAGTTCTGCCGCCAGGAATTAAAATATTTGGGTTATGTGGTCAATGAAAATGGATTGGGAGTAGACCCAGACAAGGTGTCTGCAATCCTGAATTTTCCCCGGCCTGCGACCGTCAAGCAGGTGAGAAGGTTTATTGGCTTGGCTAGTTGGTACCGGCGATTCGTGCCCCACTTTTCAAGTACCATTGCACCCTTGACGGAGCTGTTAAAAAAGAATAAGAAATTCGTATGGGGAACGCCACAGGAAGACGCTTTACTTGAGTTACAAAACCGACTTGTTTCAGCCCCCATCCTAGCTTGTCCAGATTTTGAGCGTCCGTTCATTTTGCAAACAGATGCGTCGTCGACGGGACTAGGCGCAATATTGAGTCAAGTGTTTAGGATGGCGAGAGAGCAATCGCGTATGCCAGCCGTGCGCTAACAAATGGTGAGAAAAAGTTTGCGGCCACGGAGTTAGAATGCCTAAGCGTGCTCTGGGCTATTAAAAAGTTCCGCCCCTATTTAGAAGGCACGAAATTCACGGTCATCACTGACCATAGTGCTCTCAAATGGTTGATGAAGCTTAAGGACCCAAACGGACGGTTGAGAAGATGGACTTTGCAGCTTCAGGAGCATGAATTTGATATCGTCCACCGAGCGGGGAAGTTAAATACCGCAGCCGACGCACTATCAAGGGTGAACGAAGGGATGCTTAGTGCCCTCGAGGACGGAGCAAAGCCTGATGGGTGGTACGAAAAAATGAAGGCAAGTATAGAAGCAAATCCCGAAAAATATCCTTTGTGGAGTGTAAATGAGGGAGTCATCCGGAGGTATGTTAAGGACCCAAAGGATATCCTCGATTCAGAGGACCCGTGGAAATTGGTCATACCGAAGCATCAGCGCCCCCAAGTACTGAGGGAATGTCATGATGATCCCACCGCTGGACATTTAGGTATCTTCAAAACGAAGGAGAGACTGAAACGGAAATATTATTGGCCAGGCATGGCTACCGATACCGCACGATATGTTCGTCGTTGTTCGACATGTATGGCAAACAAGCCGGAGCAGCTAAGACCAGCTGGATTTTATGGAGAGCAACGCAAGGTTTCGCGGCCATGGGAGGTTGTAACGATTGACGTTATGGGGCCTCTGCCTAGAAGCTCCCAGCAGCACAGGTATATTCTGGTAGTCTGCGATTACTTTACAAAATATGTGCTCCTGCACCCGTTGAGGCAGGCTAATGCCAAATCAATTGTAAAGTTTATCGAAGACCAAGTCTTTCTAGTTTTCGGAGCCCCAAAGACGGTTATAACGGACAATGGTGTGCAGTTCGTAAGCGCCCAATTCAAATCGCTCTTGGACAAGTACGGTGTTAAGCCTATAAGAACGCCATATTACCATCCCCAGAGTAACCCTACCGAACTGGTTAACCGTGTGGTAAAAACTGCAGTTCGATCATATCTGGGAACCGAGCAGAAACGCTGGGACCAAGAGCTACAAAAGATAGCGTTCGCTCTGAGGACAGCCACGCACGAGGCAACAGGGTATACGCCCGCTTACCTTAACTTTGGGAGGGAACTCCATTTGTTTAACCCAGAGGTTCAGCAGCGCGAAGCGAGTTCGGACCTATCCCAGATAACCTCAAGAGACCTGGTTAGGCGACTTGGTTCGGTAAAGAGCGTATGGGACAGAGTAACAAAAAACCTCGCGGAGGCGTATAAGAAGGCCAAACATTCCTATAACCTGAGAAGGAGAGAAGTGAGTTACTTACCAGGTCAAGCGGTATGGAAAAAAGAATTTACGCTATCAGACGCTTCCAGAAATTACTCCAGCAAGCTGGCACCTAAGTTCCGAAAATGCATAGTAAGCAGAAAGATTTCGAACACCGCCTATGAGCTAAAAGATGAGGATGGCCGCAACATAAGGATATGGCATCCAAAAGACTTGAAACCTAATCCTACTTCCTGACCCTCTTTTCTCCAGTAGCCCATCTCTTCCCGAGTCGGTTTGCCTTAGCATCCCGCCTCTTCTTCAGGAGGGGGGGAGAATGTTACGGTCGTATGACCTTATGCCTCCTCCGGGATCGGTCGGTATAACCCAGAAATTTAATTGTAAATTAGTTTTAAGTTAGCGTAAGGAATAATGTTTAGGTAGTGTAAGAAGTAGAGTTAAGTTAGTATAAGGCATAGGTTTAGGTTAGCATTAATTAATAGTCTAGGTTTAGATTAATAATTTAGTCAGTAAATTTAGGATTTAGGAAGAAAATAGTTTAGGGATTAGTGAAGGGTTAACGGTGAGAAGAGAACGACCGAGAAGAGGACTGACGAAGAGAAGGAGGGGTAGAATTGAGAGGAAGGTTAGGACCGATAGCAGCAGAGAGAGGTTGCGCGAGAGCAACACCACAATAGGGGGCCCCTAAGTTTTTAAGTTTGTGTTTTATTTGCTAAAACGTCAGGTCGACGGATTTCCCGGCTGTCGGATAGTGTAACGACACCCCGAAGTGGATAGTGATAGCCGCTAGGAATACATTATAGCAAATACGTGAGAGTAAAGAAATATCAGTTGAGAAGGTCTCGACTTATGCAGTTAGAGAAGCCAGCAGAGAAACGATTAAAAAAAATAGAAGAGGAATTGAGCAGTAGAAAAAGAAGAGTGAGATTCAAGAAAGACGAAAACTGTAAATAGTGTAAAAACGAGGACAGGAATAGGAAATAGGTTAGGTAGGAGATATTTTTCTTTTTATATTATTTTAATAAGGTTAAATTTTAGTTTATTTCTTATTTCTTTGAAATATTTTTTTTATCTTTTCTTTTTATTTTCTTAAAAAAGTGTATTTGTTGATTTTGTTTAATTATATGTGTGATTTTTGTAGAAAAATGTATTCTTATTAAACCCACGTGTTTGTTAGCTTCTATTAGCTGAAACACTAGTAGCAGTTGGAACTGTATAGCTGACACGAGTAGAGTGGCCGAGTGAGACTAGGTGTCAGGCTGCCAAGCAGTATATCACCAGATCGATTCCGGCGGGGCCAGTTTTTTTATTCTTTTTATTTTAGTTTTTTTTTCTACTTCCTCTTATTTCTTTTTTTTTGCATTTTTCTTGCTTACATTAACTTTTTAATTTTTTTTCTTGTTTTTTTTTTTAGTTGCACTTCATTTCTTCTTTTTTATTTCTTTTTTTTTCTTCTCTCTTTCGTTCTTTTTTTTCCCCTCTCCCTCCCTTTTTATTTTTATTTCTATTTTGCTTCTTTTAATTTGCCTGTTTTTCCTTTCGCCCTCCTTGATTTAGAATCCCCCCTTCTCCACTGTTCTAGCTGAGGTGACTTTGCTCCGGTTTGGGAGCTACTAAGCGGGAGAGTGTGACATGATCCATGGAAATCATCTTTATGTTTTCACAATGTCATTTAAATACACAGAAAATTCATTTGATTTTGCGCAGTTATTGCTTAGTGTTCAAATTTCTTTTGTTATTAGATCATGATGAGAGGTTTCATGTTCATGGCGTCATCTGTATAGGTTAGAAGTGACATGGATATGTTGGTATATCTACTGTATATATATTGCGTACAGGATGGGGCCTGAAATATTGCCTTCGGTACGTCCGCTTCGGCTTTATATAATATAGTAGACTTTGAATAGCGGTCAGACAAATAGAATTTTAGGATTAGATAGTAGGTGAGAATGGTAGGATGCCATTGAGTTTCCAGAGCAATCCTGGGTGCGATATCTGATCGAAGGCTTGCTTCATTAAGGATGACACCCGGGCAACATTCCTTTTTCTTAAGGGAAGTTGAGATGAAGCCCCAAGATGATGGCACACTTAGAAATCTGTTTTCTAAATTCTCACTTCCGGTTAATCGATTTTCTTAAAATCTTGAAATTCTAACAAATATTTAATACAGGTTAATATTACTCCATGGTAATAATGTAATTGCACTGAAGTGGCGCTGGAAGGTACCAGCTCCCCCCTCCAATTAACAGTATTCCTTGAAACATTTTCAAGCAAAATTAAATTAAAAAACAAAAAATTTATTCTTTGAAAATGAATATATACATATAGTTGATTTAAAAGTAAATACTAAGAAAGTTGTAAGAAGAGAAGTATATGGATGCGGTAGTCGGTACTTGCTTGTAATGGGTCGCACTTCAACACATATCTTTTGTGACAACTTTTGTGCAATAAATTTCCTCTTACCTAACCAGTTCTACAGAAATCTCTGATTTATTACTTCAGTTTATTTATGGTATTCCTATTTTCTAGTTTTATAGAAAAATCTCAAAGGTTTAGGAAGAAGTAATTTAACGCTGTCTGAACAACTGTAGTTAGATGAATTCAACTATTTTACTTTCTCTTACTCCTAGTAAGAGGAAGTATTGTAATCGTGTCAAATTTTCGAAATTGAGTTTTCACGGAAAATTTCTGTTTTGAGGTCCCCTGAGTCCAAAAATGTGGTTTTTAGAAAATGGTCTCTGTGTATGTACAGTTTAGCTCAAAAAGGAAAAATCGCAGAGTTCAAACTTGATATTCCGTTTAGGTATCACCATGGGATCCGACAGTACGTTACTGATCAAACTTCCTGAACCGGAAGTACCACTTTACTGGATGGTTTTTCGTTTTTTGCGATTTTCTCGAAATGGCTCCAATGATTTTCTTTGAACTTGGTATATCAACTACACATACAAAGATCTACAAATTTTATTTGAAACATTTCTGTGGAAAAATGGGCTTTTGAGGGAGGGGTGGACTTCTTCTCCTCCTCCTTCTTCTCCAGTCTTCTTCTTCTTCTTTTCGTTTACATTAGTCCTCGTTGGAGTATTTGCTATTACTACCTAAATCTGCACCAGCGACGGCTTCAGGCGGGCTCTCGCCCAGCCCTTCTGCGCTCATCGCCGCGATCCTCTTACTCGTCAAGACATAATAGTAGTATTAAATAAGCTATATAATTAACAACATTGCAGTTTAAAACACTACAACATTAATTAACACACAGTTTATTAACTACCTTTGTCATTGACATGACATTCAAGTATAGCTTGAAGTCGTATTCACCTCAATGCCTCTAATCATTCGCTCTACCGGATGAGACAGGTCTCAACCGAGTGCAAACTATTTTGAGGGAAACTTCAAAAGGAACCAATTACTAGTTGGTTCGATTGCTTTTGCCTCTATACCCCATCTCTGGCTATCGATTTGCACGTCAGAATCGCTGCGGGCCTCCACCAGGATTTCCCCTGGCTTCGTCCTGGTCAGGCTTAGTTTAGCATCTTTCGTGTATCAGCGTGTACGCTCTAGGTGCGCATCGACTCGCAAAGCAAGAAACAAGCGCCCTGGAATACGGGAAAATTTCATTCACTACTGGATGATATTTCCATCTTCCCTGAAGAGGAGATTGTAAAAAAGTAGTGAGAAGTGCGGGCCACCACTACCCTTCCAATTTAAATGCGAGTGACCAAACCCACTACCATAGCTATACACTGAATAGTGCGAGAGGCCATCTCAAATCATTTAAAAGTTGAGCATTTGGCAAGACGTGAATCTCCACTTTCGGAAATTCAGGTCTTTTCCGTTTACCCCTGAGCGGTTTCACGTACTTTTAAACTCTCTCTTCAAACTTCTTTTCAACTGTCACTGATGTATTTGTTCGCTATCGGTCTCTTAATTGTATTTAGGCTTAGATGGGGTTTACCACCTCGTAGGGCTGCATTCACAGGGAACCAGACCGTAAGGAGGAGCCCACCTGAAATAGGCATTTGACATCAACAGGCCTGGCACTCTCTCGGTAGAATCCTACGGCCGCATTGTGCGTTCAAAATGTCGATGTTTAGGTGCCCTGCAGTTCACAAGACGACGCGCAGTTTGCTGCGTCTTTCATCGACCCACGAGCCGAGTGATCCGCCGCTAAGGGTAATGAGACAATTTTTAATTATAACTTTTCGATATTTAAATAATATCAACGTACCAATTAAGGCACATTAACATTAAGAACGCCTAATTATAATTCAATTGGATTACAATTCGCAGTGTAAGGTCTTGGTAACGTGGCGAAAGAAATAATGATCACTCCTTCCAGCTTACACAATCTTTTATTAAAATAAAAAGGGTTTTTACTTACATTTGCCATATCACCAAAATTTTTCTCAATATATACACACTCTCTCTACATCATAAAGACCCCGACTGACTCGGGCAGGTATTCTCTCTAGCCTCCTTTTTTTATGGCGCATGCGCCTACATACTTCACTTAAATAAAGCGGGAACACAATACTTCACTCCCTCCCATCTTCGGAAAAACTTTTTCCGAAGTGAAAAGTTTTCCAATTTAATTACACAATCATCCAAGATATTAGCAAAATACATTTATCAAGGACTGATAAAATAATCACAATATTTAAAAACAATTTTCAAGAACAAAAATCCGGAGAGTTAATAGACAAAGATTTGAAACCTGTAACTTTACAAAATTTGTATACCTAAAATAATAAAATGGACACAAATAATATATTTTTCAGTTTATTTTATCAAATCTTTGTCAGAAGTTACTAAATTAGGTTTTTGGGGTGCAACTAAGAATGTCGGCATTTTTATGCAAACTACGTTTGCGATGAATTATTTCTAAATCAAATGGCTGCAGTGCTAATGCCTAACGCATCAGGCAAGGATTCGAGCTGGCATTTGTGTTTAGCCTAACTAATTGGTTATGATCGTTTTGTACCTTAAATATTTGCCCATTCAGTTAACAGTCGAGTTTCTTTATTGCCCATACGATCGCGGCGCACTCCTTTTCATTGGTACTAAATTTCCTTTCAATGGAGGTTTCCTTTCAATGGAATAAATGAATATTTGCTTTATTATAAAAATATAAACTTACAAAACTTTACAGATACAAACATAAAGCATACAGCAATGGCTGAATACAGCCGTCTGCCAGGAGTTTGGCGTGATAATTATAATATACAGAATAACAAAAACAAAATAAAAGAAAAACAAATAAATAAATTAAATTAACTAAAAAAATAAACCAAATTTTGCTTTCCTATATTCTAATGCATGCTTTGCATAATTATACATTAGTTTTATATTTTCCCCTATCAATAAACTAACTAGTTCTCCTTTTGAGATTACGTCCTTTCCTAAGTACCTTCTTCTAATAGATCCAAATATAGGACACATTGCCATAAAATGAAGGGTGTCCTCTATCTCATTTCCATTGCATAGGGAGTAGACATGAATCCTAACAGGATCCCAAGCATTATAATTTAAATTTAGTAAGTCCTCCCTTATTTTAAAAACTATTCTTATAACGTCTGCATTATTTACATCATTGATATAGGGGTACTTTACTGGCAATAGTTCTTTGTATAATAGGTGGTACTGAGCCGCCTGCGCTTTTAATAAAAATTCGTTAGTCGCGTTTGCCTTCATAATTTCTAGAAGTCATAAGAGCCTCGAAATAGAGTTAGAAAAGACTATAATAGCATTGATTGATTTAACCTATAGTTTAGAATATAATCCCGAAGCTTTTAAAAATTCAAAAATTTTTGATAGGTATGGAGAATTCTCATGCAAGAGTTCATATAGGTTGGGGGGTAAGCCAAGAGATGACAATGAGTGTTCGTATGCACGACAGTCTACAAATATATGCTGCACAGTCAGAGTAACTCCACAGCACTGACAAATAGGAGGATCTTCTCGTGACATAAGGGGTCCATGTGTCAAACGAGTGTGGCCAATAAGAAGTCTAGTAAGAATGACCTCTTCTCTTCTAGTAGAGCGTACAGAGGAACTCCATTGTTTTACTGCATGTTTTATAAGACGAAGTTTGTTCTCTACAGTGCTGTCCCATATTCGCTGCCATTTCTCCCATACTTTATCTTTTAAATAGGATACATAATCGTAGACAGGCACTTCATTATATTGTGATCCTTCAGAGACCGCGCGCTTTGCCGCCTGGTCAACCAACTCATTGCCCGGTATACCGCAGTGGCCCGGAATCCACAAGAAAAGGACTGCTATCTTAAACCTGTTCAAGGATTTAATAGAGAAATGGATGTTTTGGATAACTGGATTTTCTAAATACATTTTTCTTATAGCCAATAGAGCGGAGAGAGAGTCAGAACAAATGACAATTTTGCTTTTAGTAGTTACTACAATGTTCAGGCATTTACTAATTGCAAGTACCTCTGCAGTGTACGAACTGTAGATTGAGTCGAGAGAGAACTTGTGTTCACGATCGTCACACACAACCGCAGCCCCCACTCCAGCTGGATTCTTTGCACCGTCCGTATAAACAAAGTCTGCGTTAGCTAGTTTACTGCGGATTTTCAAGAATTCCCTTAGATAGGTAATAGGGTATGTATTTGTTTTTAGAAACCTAGCTATAGAGAGACAAACTTGTGGAGTGGACAGGAGCCAGGGAGGAATAGGGGATACAACCGATTGTTGTAGCTTTGGAAAGTTGATGTTGTTACTATGAAGAAAGTGTGACACACGTAGAGGAAAAGGCAGCTTACTAATTTCCTGGTTGCTATCAATCAACAGTGGCCTTTGGTTAGGGAATTTTTCTGCTAATGGTTGTTGCGGCAAATAAAGTATTTTTGTGAAAAAGTTCAGGTCCAGTAGTTCTTACGAATCTCCAGTGGTAACTCTCCAGCGTCAATGTGGATACTAACAATAGGACTAGAGCGGAAAGCCCCAATGGCCAGTCTCAAGCCGGCGTTATAAATAGAGTTTAGCAGGGTGAGCGTATTTTTACATGCAGAATTATAGGCATTGCATCCATAATCAAATTTGGATCTAACCAAAGTTCTGTAGAGAGTCAACAGACTAATCCGGTCTGCTCCCCAGTTTGTGTTACTAACCATTTTTATTAGATTAAGAGAACGAAGGCAAGTGGCTCTTAATTGTTTGAAGTGATATTTCCAGCTCAGTGTTCTATCAAAACTCAAACCTAGGTATCGGACAGTATCAGATATGAAGGTAGGGTTATTACCCATGGAAATGGAAGGTATTATATTCGTACGCCTTTTGCTAAAGAGAACTGCTACTGTCTTACTTGCGGAAACCTGAAATCCATGATCAGAGAGCCAGGTGTTAATTTCGTTAAGTGTGGATTGAATGTTCTCTTCTAGGGTGAGCGCATGCTTTCCCTCAGTGTAAATCACCAAATCATCGGCGTAAAGCATTCCACATACGGGGGGATTTATTATATTCTAGAAAGGCAAAAGTATCGCACTAAGAACGCAGCCCTGCGGCACCCCGTTTTCTTGTTCAAATTCATCGGAGAGAACTTTACCGAGCGAACCCGGAATCTCCTCTTGTTTAAAAATTTTTTTATAAAAGCAAGAATATGCCGTTAATGCCATAATCAATTAAAGCATCCAAAATAAACCTCCTCCATGTTCGGTCGAAGGCATTTTCAATGTCTAAGAATACAGCCAACAATTTTCGTTTTTTATTGAACGCGCTTAAGATATCACCCTCCAGACGGACCAGGTTATCTCTCGTGCTTCTGCCTTTTCTAAAACCACTTTGCCATGGCGATAGTAAGTTATTGGATTCTAGGTACCAGACTAATCTATTTGCTATCAATTTTTCAGATAATTTACAGATGGAAGAAGTTAAAGAAATTGGTCGATAACTGGTGGCGAGCTCTGGATCTTTATCTTTTTTTAAAATAGGAATAGTAATGGCTGATTCCCATGTTTTTGGAAAACTTTGTGTCAGAAATAATTTATTTATTATCTTGAGAACCACAGATCTATCAACTGAATTCAGCTTTTGACCATTCCAATACATATTTGGTCGGGACCAGGTGAAGAATCTTTTCTTGAGTTTAAAGCCGTTGTAAATTCAGACAGGGAAAAAGGTTGGTTTAAGGGATCTAGCGGATTCGTATTGATGACAATTGGAATTGTCTCGAAGTTTTTTTTAAGATTTAAAAAGTGTGTTGAATAGTTTATGGTAGAGGAAACATTATAAAAATGTTGACCTAGTAAATTTACTAAAATGGAAGGGTCTGTTTCATATTGATTGTTTTTTTGTAGGCAGGTAATTTGTGGAGAATAACCAAAACCCATAATCTTTCTGACAGTC
>JAAEAF010000882.1:0-41518 GCA_011037195.1 Triatoma infestans
TGTAACCGCCATAAAGACGGTTACATTAAATTTAAAATTAAATTGGAAAAAAATATATATATATATATATTTTATGTTAAATTCATTATTATAGTACGGCTGTGCTGTATGTCGGGCCAGATTAGAAGAATTACAGTAGACTCTGGACTAATGTATAAACATTACTGTGGTTCAACTACGTGCGTGCGTCCGTATGCGCGAGAGAACAGTTAGTTCGTAGCCGCCGCTTGGCTTAAGCACATCGTACAGTGAGTGCTGGTTTTTGAATTTCCTTTTTTTTTACGGCATTGCCGGATTTTTTAAGAGCACCTTCGGCTCTCCTCAGTGTTGTCCGACAGACGGGTCATCTAGGGGAAGAAGGCGTCCCGGATACCGCAGGAAGAAGACGGATTTGGACACGCCGAGGAAAGGAAAAAAAAAAGGAACAACCCATCTGCACACCGCAAGTATTTTTATAAAACCTTACATTTAATTAATCAAATACGAACAATAGTGGTAATAAGCCGGCGGCTACCTCAGTGTGGAAAATAAGTAGAAAAGTTATTTCCCACAACATAAGTGAACAGTTTCGTTCATATATTTTTCTTTTTTTTTGAGACTGTAAGACTTTTATTTGATTGTAGAACAGTTTTTTTTGTATATTTATTTAATGTAAATTTAATTTTTTTTTTAATTTAAGAAACATAATTTTTTTTTGTTTAATGCATATATTTTTCTTGTACTTAGTTCGTCTAGTTTAAAAGTGGATGTATTCTGTTTTGATTTCTATCTATTTCCAGGGCCCGGAAATACGTTAATTTTTTTGTTATAAATTGTAGACTGGAGTTTCATGAATATACAAAGTGTTCTTTGAAATAAATGCGTATATGTATGTAGCTACATTTTACCCAGATATGTTTATTCTGACCAGAGATAGCAGCACAGCGGTGTACTGATTACCTACTCAGCTCTACGGTTCGCTGTTACCGTGAGTAATTTTCTGATTTCTTTTCTTTTTTTTGTTTCCTTTCCCAAATTTTAATTTATGCTTAATTGACTTTTAAACAGCGTGGCGCCCAATTTTCCTTTTCTCTTTACCTATATTTATTTGTTCTCTTTTTTTTATATACAGGTATTTCTGCCCTATTAGTCCTTTCCTGCACAGTGTTATTTATTCATTTGGAAAATCCTATGAACCCAGCCCGTCTCCACTGTAGTCTAGCCGGAGCACTTGACTATGTATACACTAAGGGAGAAAATCTAGTGTAACATAATTGGCCCAACCAACGTGGGGCTCGATTATAAGGGTAAGTGGCAAATTTTTATAAGAGAAATAATTTCTGGGCATTAATTGATTAAATTATTCGTTTTGTATGTTTTTCTAAAATTGATTATTTATTACTCTTTGAATATTTTATGAACGTACTTGGGTCAGTCCTAGTAATATCAGTTGGTATTTATTACTGTTGGGATTAATATAAATTAAGTACAGGGTTAAAAAAGTAAATAGTAAATGAAAGTAAATTGGATTGGAAAAAAAACAAAAGATTATTTTTGACAGAATCAAATACTTATTGTTGTTTTGACTTTACGGGGAAAGTAATTGTTATATAGGTTATTTATTTTTCACAATTTTTTACTTCTGAATATTTTGTATATTTGTATATATTTAATCAATTTAATTTAAGGTAGACATCATTATTTTTAAGTAATTTTTTTTGTTATTTTTGTTGTCCTAAAAGTAAATTTTTCCCCTAACTACATTTTTTTTTGGGAGTTATATCGATTGTAATTTCTGGAGAATTTTTATTTATTTGGTAATAATTTGTTTCGTAATAAAATACAGAAAATAGAAATGGATGTTTTTCGACTTCTCAAAGACGAATTGTCTTACGAACTATTTATTAGGGGCATGCCAGGTGAGGGTTCTGTTCCTGAATTGCGGAAAAGATTAAGTAAGGCATTAAATTCCAAGACTCTGCCCAGTTATGATATTTATAGCAAATTATCTGCGGACGATGAGTTAAGTCTTTGCCAGAAGAAGTTATTGATTATTAAGAGCAATTTGGAAGTGATCGATGACATTGATCGGAATGAACTGAAGAGATTAGGCACTCGTCTTCAACATGTGAAAGACAGATTAGGCCGGATAGTGACCATTGGGGAATTGAAAAAGGATTGGGACCTTGCCATTGAAGAAGCTCAACGTCAGTCAGCACTGCTGGGAGAATTGGAGAAAGGCTTAGAGAGACCACAGCACTCGCAGTTGGAGAGGCCTTCGGCACCTCCTAACCAACCAGTTCAATCGGAGGAATTTGAATTGCCAGCAGATGTTCAGACAGTCAACCGTGCTTCTGAGGAATCCGGATCAAACCTTAATGAACCGAGACCTTCGCGGGATCTTAGATTATACAAGTGGGGATTATCTTATTCAGGTGATAACCCAGAACAATCCCTATGTGCTTTCTTGGCGGAAGTTGAGGACTGTAGACTATCACGAGGAATTTCCAAAGAAGAGATGTTTAGATCAGCCAGCGACCTGTTCAAAGGAACTGCTTCAGTATGGTACCGCGCGAAACGGAATAAAATGAGATCCTGGGATGATTTAATCCAGCAATTACGCTACGCATTTTTGGATGTAGATTATGAATATCGGCTAATGGAGGAAATTAGGAAGCGCACTCAAGGATCGGAAGAGACTTCAACGGTATATATTGCCAAGATGGAAGGGTTGTTTTCCCGTCTTGCGAGACCTCCTTCGGAAGAAGAAAAGTTAGCCATTATTCAGCGGAACATAAAGAAGGAATATCGAGCTTTGATTCCACTTACCACCTTCAACACAATTGAAGAACTTGAGAAAGTTTTGAGGAAACTTGAAATCGGATCAACTATGGCGTCTCGGTATGAAGAGCCCCCGACACAGGGAATGATGGAGCCTGACCTTGCATATAGGAGATCAAGACCGTCAAGATCATATAAAGCTAGCACAGTCATGGATATCTCAGTGCCAACCAAAGGGGCGAATCCGAGAATCAATTCAAGAGAATTAGGTGTTGGAGCTGCCAACAGTTTGGCCATGTTTCTAGAGTATGCCCTACCAATCCCAAGAAGGAAAAGTGCGGGAAATGTAAGAAGCCAAGAAAAGACTGTGTATGTAAATCGGGAAACGAGGAAGGCGGTCGAGTATGAGTGGACAGAATTCGATTCGCCCAACTACGTCCACATCTGATCAGGAGTGGAGAGAGTGGCTAGCTGTTGTTGCAAACTTTTTGAGTGGGAAGCAGGTTAGCCGGCCATTACTACATGCAACAAAGCCAAAGGATGATAGACCACATGTCCAGGTTTCTATCTTGGGAATATCGTTCCTCGGACTATTAGATTCCGGGGCCAGCCACTCCTTAATAGGTGGTCCAGGATGGGAGAAACTCCAAAGTTTAGGCTCTAAGTTAAGGAAGGGAGACCTACCGAAGGTAAGAGTGGCCGACGGGTCTTCTTGTAAAGTTTTAGGCTTGATAGAGTTGCCAGTTAACTTGGCAGGGAAGGTCAAGTTGATAGACTTTTTGGTGGTGCCATCCATAGTTAATGACATCATCCTGGGGATAGACTTTTGGTCAGCGATGAGTTTGATCCCTGATATTAAGAATCAGACCTGGTCTTTTCAGTCCAACGTTAAAGAGGTAGCTACTACTCAAGTGTCAGCAGCGTTGATTGGACGCCCACATCTTTCAGATGAGCAGGAAGAGGAGGTACTTCGATTTCTGAAGAAGTGGAAGGCAGCGAATCCATCCTCATTACAGGGTACCAACTTGATCGAGCATACCATTAATACTGGGGACAGCCTCCCGATCAAGCAAAGATACTACCCCGTCTCACCGGTCATCCAGGCAGCAATGAATGAAGAACTGGACAGGATGTTGGAAGAAGGAATCGTAGAGCCTTCCCAAAGCCCATGGTCCTCACCGGTGGTCATGGTCAAGAAGCCAGATGGGAAGTATCGCTTCTGTGTAGATTACCGGAAGGTGAACGCGGTCACAAAGCGTGATGCATATCCGCTACCTTATATCAGCCAGATATTAGACAGGTTACGGGATGCTCAGTACCTTTCATCACTGGACCTAAAATCGGCCTATTGGCAAGTAAAGGTTGCTGCAAAAGATCGAGAGAAGACAGCATTCACGGTACCAGGACGCGGACTCTTTCAGTTTGTAAGGATGCCGTTCGGTCTACATAACAGTCCCATGACATGGCAGCGTCTTATCGATCAAGTTTTAGGACCTGACTTAGAGCCAAAAGTTTTTGTCTATCTTGATGACATAGTGGTGGTAACTAGGACCTTTGAAGAACATCTGGCAACCCTACAACAGGTTTTGCAAAGATTACAACGAGCAGGACTCTCTGTTAATTGGGATAAGGCACAAGTATGCAGGCCTGAGCTAAAGTACCTAGGATATGTAGTAGATAAGGAAGGACTGCATGTGGATCGAGAAAAAGTAGCAGCGATTTTGGATTTTCCTCAACCACAAAAGGTCAAGCAAGTGCGACGCTTCTTAGGCCTCGCATCATGGTATAGAAGATTTGTGCCCCATTTCTCAACGATTAGTGCCCCGCTGACAGAGCTGCTTAAGAAAAACAAGAAATGGAGTTGGGGAGAAAGACAGGATCAGGCTGTTAAAGAATTGAAGGAAGTCTTGGTCTCCGCACCAATACTGACTTGCCCAGACTTCAGTCGCCCTTTTATTCTACAGACAGACGCATCTACTTCAGGGCTTGGTGCTATTCTGTCGCAAAAGTTTGAAGAGGGAGAAAAACCAATAGCTTTTGCGAGCAGAGGGCTAACTCGCAACGAAAAGAATTTTTCAGCAACCGAGTTGGAGTGCTTGGCAGTACTATGGGCAGTGAATAAATTTCGACCTTACCTGGAAGGTGTGAACTTCACCGTAATCACAGACCATCATTCTCTCCTGTGGTTGAAGAATCTCAAGGACCCGCAGGGAAGATTGGCCAGGTGGGCGATCAAATTACAGCAATACCAGTTCACCATGGAACATCGTCCGGGGAGACAAAATACAGCGGCCGACGCATTATCCAGAGCAGCAGAAGAATGCGTTGAAGCCATAAATCTTTCATTTGAAGATGTGGATCCTTGGTACTCGAAGATGTTACGAGAAGTGAAGGGGAAACCTGGAAGATATCCGAGCTGGAGAGTTGTGGAGAATAAGAAACTCTACAAGAGAGTAAAGGACGGCCCACATGAGTTACTTGGAGAACCACCTGGATGGAAGCTGTTGGTGCCCAAAGATCAAAGAATGGATATCCTATCAGAGATGCACGACAGCCCCCTTTCTGGACACTTGGGGAGTTTTAAAACCCTGCAGAGGGTGAAAGAAAAATATTACTGGCCAGCTATGGCTGCTGACGTGGCCCGTTATGTTGCCAGATGTACTATCTGCCAGGAGTGTAAGCCGACCCAGCGCCCTCCCGCTGGTCTGATGGGAGAACAGAAGCTGGTGTCACAGCCTTGGCAAATAGTCTCCGTGGACATCATGGGTCCACTACCCGTCTCCTCTCAGCAAAACCGATTTCTTCTGGTGGCGGTGGACTATTTCTCGAAATATAGCATTATGGTACCGATGCGAAAAGCTACGGCGAAGAAGGTAACGGCTATTATAGAGGATCAGGTAATCTTGAAGTTCGGAGCTCCACAGAGGATCATCTGTGACAATGGGAGTCAATTCCAGAGCCGAGAATTCAAGCACATGTTGGAAGAATATGGATGTACTGCTTGGTATACGGCTGTGTACCATCCCCAAGCCAACCCGACGGAGCGGGTAAATAGAGTCCTAAAAACCATGATGGCTTCCTACGTGAAGGGAAATCATAGGCATTGGGACAATAATCTGGCGAAATTGTCGTTCGCGCTCCAGACCGCAGTTCATGAAGCGACCGGGATGACCCCAGCGTTCATCAATTTTGGAAGAGAACTGAAAAGATCAGGAAAGGATTATGATCCTATGCCTAACTCCTTATGCGTCCCTGAGGTAGACAGGCAAGCCCATCTGGAGAAGATATCTAGACTTCCACTGCTATACCAAGAGATCCAGGATAGACTCGGCCGAGCCTATGAAAGGGGTCGAAGGAACTACGATCTGAGAAGGAGATCCATGGAGTATAAAGCTGGAGATATCGTTTGGAAACGGAATATGGTCCTATCGGATGCGAGCCGCCATTTTAGTGCCAAGCTCGCTCCCAAATACACGCAAGCTAGAATCACTCGAATGCTCTCCGATATCATAGCTGAGGTAGAGGACTTGGAAGGTAGGAATTTAGGTATCTGGCATGTCAAAGATTTAAAGCCACACCCAGCATAGTATTCACTCGGGAAAGATGGGAAACTACAGTGAGACTTCTCCTCCCGATCCATAATTCTTCCATTCCTTCCTACCCCGGATCCCTGTCCTAAGCATCTCCTGGATCCTACTCCTTCTCCCCCCCCCCGAGGAAAGAGGGGGATGTAACCGCCATAAAGACGGTTACATTAAATTTAAAATTAAATTGGAAAAAAATATATATATATATATATATTTTATGTTAAATTCATTATTATAGTACGGCTGTGCTGTATGTCGGGCCAGATTAGAAGAATTACAGTAGACTCTGGACTAATGTATAAACATTACTGTGGTTCAACTACGTGCGTGCGTCCGTATGCGCGAGAGAACAGTTAGTTCGTAGCCGCCGCTTGGCTTAAGCACATCGTACAGTGAGTGCTGGTTTTTGAATTTCCTTTTTTTTACGGCATTGCCGGATTTTTTAAGAGCACCTTTTCGGCTCTCCTCGTGTTGTCCGACAGACGGGTCATCTAGAGGAAGAAGGCGTCCCGGATATCGCAGGAAGAAGACGGATTTGGACACGCCGAGGAAAGAAGAAAAAAAGGAACAACCCATCTGCACACCGCAAGTATTTGTATAAAACTTTACATTTAATTAATCAAATACGAACAATAGTGGTAATAAGCCGGCGGCTACCTCAGTGTGGAAAATAAGTAGAAAAGTTATTTCCCACAACATAAGTGAACAGTTTCGTTCATATATTTTTCTTTTTTTGAGACTGTAAGACTTTTATTTGATTGTAGAACAGTTTTTTTGTATATTTATTTAATGTAAATTTAATTTTTTTTTAATTTAAGAAACATAATTTTTTTTGTTTAATGCATATATTTTTCTTGTAATTAGTTCGTCTAGTTTAAAAGTGGATGTATTCTGTTTTGATTTCTATCTATTTCCAGGGCCCGGAAATACGTTAATTTTTTTGTTATAAATTGTAGACTGGAGTTTCATGAATATACAAAGTGTTCTTTGAAATAAATGCGTATATGTATGTAGCTACATTTTACCCAGATATGTTTATTCTGACCAGAGATAGCAGCACAGCGGTCTACTGATTACCTACTCAGCTCTACGGTTCGCTGTTACCGTGAGTAATTTTCTGATTTCTTTTCTTTTTTTTGTTTCCTTTCCCAAATTTTAATTTATGCTTAATTGACTTTTAAACAGCGTGGCGCCCAATTTTCCTTTTCTCTTTACCTATATTTATTTGTTCTCTTTTTTTTATATACAGGTATTTCTGCCCTATTATTCCTTTCCTGCACAGTGTTATTTATTCATTTGGAAAATACTATGAACCCAGCCCGTCTCCACTGTAGTCTAGCCGGAGCACTTGACTATGTATACACTAAGGGAGAAAATCTAGTGTAACAAGATATTCAATCCTAATTATTAAATTTTCGTTGTTTTTTCCTATTTCTTGGTTTTATAAACTAAAATTAAAAACGGATTTTCGTATTAATTTCTAATAAATAAGAGAGTTCAAATGCTGACAATACTTAAAACCTATTTTTAGAACCATAAGGGGCCTAAAAAAACAGGTAAAACACCATTAAAACAAAACAATATTCCAGTTTATTTACAAAAATCTATAAAAAAAAAATTTCCTATTTATTCAAAATGACCTCCTCGGCTAAGCCGGCACAAGCGCAGTCGCTGCCCAACAGATGAAGTTGCTAACCTATCATGTCTGCCGGAATTGCTAAGCAGGTTTGGATTAAGTCTTCTCTAAGTGCTTCTGGATTTGTTGGTTCCATGACATAAATTTTTTCTTTGAGATATCCCCAAAGAAGAAGTTTAAGACGGATTAAATCTGACGATCTAGAAGGCCAGCTTACCGGTCCCTGTGTCCCGATTCAGCGGATACTGACCATCTCATTCACTTTTCTCCTCGCCAGATCGCCAGATTTAGCCCTCTTGAATTTTTTCTTTGGGGATATCTCAAAGATAAAATTTGTGTCAAGGAACCAACAACTCCAGGGGCACTTGGAAAAGACTTAAGTGTTGTCAGCATTTGAACTCTTATTTATTAGGAATGAATAAGAACATCTGTTTTTAATTTTAGTTTATGAAAAAAAGAAATAAGCATAAAAAAAGACGAAAATTTAATAATTAGAATTGAATATCTCGGCAACGATTTTAAATATTGAAATGAAATTTACGGCATTTTTCTTCATTTTTTTTTAGTAGTTTTCAATACAGTAGTAAAAAGTGTTGGTCAAAAGGAAATAGCAACTTTCAATCACCGATTTTCAGGTGTAAGGCAACAATAAAATCAAATAACAGTAACGCCATCATAAACTAGAGCGCGTATACTTCAACAAACGTTTTGTTCACTTTTTTTGATATCTTTCTTCGTTTAAGAGCTATTTCAAAATTGGCCCGTTTAAATGGCACACCCTGTATACTGCCTAGCTAAAGAAAAGTTTTTACAACAGTTTACGACCAGTTACTAACAAGTCAGCAACCTTCTACTACTTTTCTTATCACTCAGTCTATATCTCTCGCTACCTAACTTCTATTAACAGTGTAAACTCCTTGCAATTTGTGAGTACATTTAATTGTATAGTGTTCAGCATATATTCTACTTTATTTCATCTTATAACCTATTCTCTCTCCTTCTCACAGCCATTATAAATCATAGTAAGTTTCCTCATTATTTTTTTGAGAAGCTTGTTACAAAAGAAAAATAAGAGAAAATAATAGATAATTCATAAAATTTAGAAAGCAATTTTTGGAATAATAGATTTTATATAATAAACTCATCTCTAGTATTTATTTATTTCTTTCTTAAAAAAGGTTTGAATAAATAAAGGATAAATTTTCAGAAGAATGATATTATCTGAATATTCGTATAATTTATTCCATTAACAATCTTTTAACAATATACAGACAACAGTTTAATGAATAAACTTTTCAATAATACATTGCAAATTCTTACAAAAATAGCAAACATTCTATTAATAATTTGAAAACTTACAACAAAAACAGGATTTATTCCTCGTTGTTTTCATTCCTATTGATTTACCAGTTAAAGCCCAACATATATCATTTAGCTGGCATATTACGTATATATCATTACCTTGTTTCAGGCCATTTATAAAACATTAACGATCTGCCAGAATTTCTCGACTGATTTTAATAAAATTTATCATTAATGGCATTAAATGACATCAAAATCAATTAATTTAACCGAGATATTTTCCGTGACAGCCTGCTTTTTTTTTTTTTTTTTGTTGTGGTCATCGACCAGTTTCGGGAGTTCACCCATCATCAGAGTGTTTTTTGTCAAAGCAGTAATTATAACATAGAATTGCACAGAGCAAATTTAGTTCATACATCGATTTTTTTTAAACACGAAATACTAGCAACATATTTAATTCTATTTAATGTTATTTAGTTGGTACAATTATATAATAAATTTTAATAGCTTTAGAGGAATACATAACCTTAACTCTCCCCGAAAAATCCCCCCTTAAATGATTTTACTCAGAGTAATTTGTTCAAATAAAAGTTGTAGCTCCTTTATATGTGTAGTTCATATAGTTTGTTTAAAGAAAAATCATTGGAGCCATTTGTAATGGATGCCAGAAATATAAAAATGTATTTAATTTGAAATATCAAAATTATGAAGAAAAATGCGAGATTGTTGGCAAAAGTGTACACGCAGGTAGAAGAGTACAGTTACTGGAAAAGTTCATGAACCTTATTAGCATTGTTTACCCCTTCTTCTCACAGGGGAAGATTTGAAATAACAATTAGAAGACATTCCTTCACTATAGTTTATTGTAGACGCCGAAGCAGAACACTTCAGGAATCGCTATCTCAGAATCAGTGCAGTTCCACAATATACGTATTATAATAAGTTTATAATATCTTGCAAATAACTTGTAGTTATTATTTTATTAGAATATATTTATTGTTAGCAGTGGTGACTACATTCTTATTTGTGATACTTCACTCTCTTAAACATATATACTCACAAGCCCCTTTACAATACCGCTCGTGCTACACCAACAAGCTATTACAAACACACATCACTAAATACAGTTCACATTTTTTGAGAAATAACAGTTAGCTGAAAAATACTCGTCAATAAAAACGCACTTCCGGTGATCGGATTTTCTTTAAACTTGGAATCTGGCAAAATCATTTAATTTTAATTGAGATATATAGATGATATAATCTTATAATAAACTAACCTCTCCCCTCCCCCCTCCCCCAATCCTCCTTAAATAGGATTTTCCCCGAAAAATATTTCAAATAAAAATCATAGACCTCAATTTATTTTTATCTTGAGTAAAACAAATTTAACGAAAATCTTTGATATTCCGAGGAAAATCGCAAAAACTAAAGAAAACAATGTGTGAAATTGGTATTTTTGATTGATCAATGTTGACCAAAACCTTATTTGTCAAATCTTTTGGTAGAACTTAAACTCTTAAAAGTATTCAGTGGTTAGCATACTGGACTTGCAAAATGGAGATTCCGGATTCGATTGAGCCTCTGCAGCTCACTGTCTGGTGGTGTACAGTGTTGTCTGCAACAAGAGAACACTGCCTGGAAGCGAAATACGGAAATGGCTTCGAGCGCCAATGACCTAAAAAAAAAAAAAAAAAACATTCTACCGGAAATAGAAACTTTGACATCACTTGCGTTATGAAATAATATTTCTAGAGATAAATTGTGTTGTATTTTGTGTTTTTGAGTATAATATATATATATGCATTTTTGTGTCAACAGCATAAATCGGCCACTTGAAAGTTACATTTTACTGTATGGATATTCAGATTTTCACGACTTCCTAGAAAACTTATCCAAACGATTTTCTTAAATTTGGGATTATAATATTATGTAATAGGTATCATTATTATTTATTTGTCTGTGGGGAGGGAAAACCTACGCTATCCAAAGCCTCACTGGGCCCATATAGCTACCCCAAGAAAAACAAAAACAAACCAGGTCTAGAACAAAAAATCCAGACCCGGATCTAATCCATCTAAGATTTACCGCATTCCGAATAAATAGCCTAAGCTTTTCCATAGACATCCTATTCCGACCAAAGGTTCTAAACCTAATTTCCTCACAACCCAGGCAATTTGTCATAAGATGGATGAGTGTTTCCCCTCCTCTGTCTCACAGACTCTACAAAATGCATCCAGCGTGAGGCCCATTATGTAGAGATGTCTCCTTAAACCACAATGTCCACCAGTAAGAGATCCAACCAGATGCCTGAGAGCGCTCCGTGAAAAACACAGTAACGTCTCACTGATGGGCTTGTCCGGACCACCGATTAGCATTTTGGACTGCCGAAAACCAACTGAGCTCCATCCATAAGGATGAATGCTGTGAAACTCTCCATGTCTGGAAGTCTGGCAGACATGTGCCAGAAGACACGCCAGCAGCAGGCTGGGGACCAATGAAAGGAAGAGAGGCGCCTAATTTGGCAAACCTATCCACCTCCTCATTTCCACAAATGGGAAAATGGTTTAGGACATTGCGTTGTAATGGGTTATCAACTACCTATTTTGTTCGAAAAAAAGTTTTCCGACAAAAGTGATTCTAAACTTTTATTTATTTTTTTTGAGGGGGGCTTAACAAAGTCACTGACCGGCAAACTTACAAAGTAGTCAAATTCAAGTTAAGTTTTCCCTTGCTCTATGCTTTACAAGCATCTGTCTCAATAGCAATAAAACCAGTCATATTATTATGATTCAAATAAATACCAGTGTCATAATCAACGGGAAATGCTCTTTCATAAAGATCAAAGGAACCGACGATAATATAATCAAAGCAACCAAGTATATTTTATTAATATAATTACTGTTGACCCAATTTAGATAGAGCAACTAAACTTTAATATTTTTATTTTTTTTTTTAATAATATATCAATTATAAATATAAAAATCGATTTAAGAGTGTTCCATCTAGATTTTTTTTTGCGGCTTTTTTTTTTTTATTATGTGAAAATTGAAAGAAAAACGGTATTAACACTCAGAAAATGGACCACGTTTTTTTTGTTTTTTTTTTTTTTTTGTTTGTAATGGTACTCCATTATAAACCCATTAACCACCCCTTTACACAACTAAACATTGTCTTAAAAATAAATAAAAAAAAATTGTTGCAAAAGGAGGGGTTGTATTAAAAATAAAAAGATAAAATCTTAAATAATAAAACTTTTATGAATTGTGTGTACATATGTTGTATACAGAAATTGATAATATTTATCAACATTTTTTTTTTTTAATTAATATTAATCGTGAAAATATTATTATTTACACATAAGAAAATTGAAAGTGTTAATTACAATAATGCAATCAACTAGAAAATTAATCAACCTTCATTGTATTGGTATATTTCCGAGAGATCATTTGCCTAGCAATTAACTAATTGGATATACAGTAGTGTGAAATATAAAGGACATCTTTTTACTACTGTACAGTCATTTTAAATCAACTTTTACGCACACACAAAAATAAAAATCAAATTAAATTAAAGAAATGTTTTCCATTCAATTTTATTTATACTTTGGTAAGAAGAAAAGGCTATCTGTTTTATTTTTTTTTCCCTTGCCTTCTCACTGCTTTTTTTCACCATCATTTCCTGAGTATTAATTTTCCTAATTAACTTCGTATCATAAAGTCATTTTCTGTTTAAGGTAAGTAGGAATAACATCATTAAACCAATTAGAAAGATGAAAGATATCGCTCTCTCTCCATAAAAAAAAAAAAAAAAAAAAATCTGGTGTGAAACATTCATACTACACAAAAAAAAAGGATACACACGAACCTCTATCACACCATTATTCCAGAGAAGTCGTAGGATCTGAAATGTAATTGGTGTGATATGTTGTTGTAGTGGCTTGTGTGGCTTGAGCGGTTTTGTAAAAGGGGCTTGTAAATATATATGTTTAAGAAGAGTGAAGTATCAGAAATAAGAAACTAGTCACCACCACTGCTAACAATAAATCTATTCTATTAAAATAATAACTACAAGTTATTTGCAAATAAATTATTAACTTATTAATATGCACTGATGCTAAGAGAGCGAAAAACAAGTGTTCTACTTCGGTGCCTACAACAAACTATGGTGTTGTTGTTGTGTGCTAGTAGCTTGTGGCGTGAGCGGTTTTGTAAAATGGGCTTATAAGTATATATGTTTAAGAGAGAAGTATTATTACAGTTCGGGAGCCTATGTGGCTCTTATCCCCCCGATAACCCCCGTAACCCCTTAATTAATCTCCTCCGGTAACTTGCCGGTTAATCTGCAATATCCCAAGATATCCCTAAACTCCAAATCGCCCAGGCAATCCTGCGGGAGTGGTGTCCTTTCAAATATACGAAACCTAGTTCCAGCGAAACGGGGACACTGACATAAGTAGTGATACACCGTTTCCCTAACTCCGTCATCACAGTTCTGACAAATGGGACTCCGCGTCCTCCCTATGTTAAACAAGTGACTGGACACCCAAGTGTGTCCAGTCGCTATCCCTACCAAAGTTCCCAAACCCGTCCTACTAAGAGACAGGAGATACTCCGAAATTCCCTGCTTGCTTGCCTTTATAAATCTTTTAGCTTGGAGGCACCCCTGCGTGTCCCCCCAGCGTTTCTCCAAAGCTCTCGTCTCCCAAAGTCTAATCTGTTTGTCGCGAAACGTCTTTGTAACGGCCAGGGCTGGTTCAGGACCACAAATGGTAATGATGATCCCTCCCTGGCCAGCCGATCCGCCCTCTCATTGCGCTCTATTCCCGCATGTCCGGGTATCCAATAGAGATGCACCTTACCCCTCTGAGCCAAAGCGTTAAGCCTTCTCCTACATTCTCCCACTAATTTCGAACTCCACGAAGGCTTACTCAAAGCCCTTAGTGCGGCTTGACTATCGGAGAAGATCCGCACTTCCTTAAACTCTCCTAGCCACTCCCCCACAAGGTGGCAGCATTCAATGATGCCCACCACCTCAGACTGGAAAACAGTGGCCAAACCACCCAAGGCCACCGAACTCCCTCTATCCAACTCCTGAAACCATGCTCCCGGCCCCCGACAGGCCAGAACCCTCCTGCCTAGAGCCATCTGAATAGCAGCGAATAATACCGCTGCCCGACTCCGTTGGCCTCGTGAAGTTATCATCCCCTATACTACCAATCGTAATCTCATAATCTCTCTCAAATCCCCATTTCTTGCTCGTCTCATCAAGCTTGGATAGCAGAAATCGGTTCACTCGCCAAATTTCGTCCTCGATCCTAGTGTGATCCCCCCGAAAGGTTCTCACCCATTCTCCCTTGCACCTCAGAGAGAAGTATTAGTAATAATCAAGAGAGCACAACTGTTTTTTAAAAATAAATATATTATTCCTTAAGCAAATTTTAAGTACTTTACAATATCACAACTATATCTTAATAAGTCGGATGTTGATCTAGAATAAACGCAAATCACTATCGCTGGCACTGAGTTTAAGAGAGCGATTCCTCAAGCAAGTGTTCTGGCTTTGAAAGCAGAATGCAGACTGTCTTGAAGGAATGCCCTCTCTAACGGGGGATTTTCTCTTACAAAACAGTCGGCCAAGTGGCATTGTTATTTTCCTAACGGATTCCTGTACTTTTGTCTTTTTAGCAACAATGACCTTAAATTATAGTACCTGATTCTTTTCACTGCACTAAGATACATTTAAAATATTAACAAAATTCTAGTTTTCAAACTCTCAAACATTCTAAACTATTTTTCAAAACTATTATTTTCTTTCATTTCTTTCTTCCATTACAGACCCTAATGTTATCTGGAAGAATAAAAATCCAAACTTTAGAAAGATATCTGGTCTAATCTTGACCTAAAACTTGAAGTTTGAAGGGACAGAATATAGATTAGTGGAGGACCAACATATGAGACTAAGGTTTGTGCCTATGAAACCTCGTCGTAGAAGACAATGAGGAGACGAGTTGAAGGCCTTGGACTAGACTACAGGAGAAGGCAGCTGGAGTTTTAGACCAACTTAATTGGAAGTAGCTCTTTAGACGGCCCTATAGAAAGTAGCTCTATAACTGCAATTAGCGATAGTAAAGGATTGGACTTAAGTAAGAAAAAAAAACCTTCATATGAGCTACTCTGATTAAAACTTATGCTTTATATTACACAGAACGGGGAAATGGACTAACCGCTATTCAGGCGGGTATCCGTGATGATTAATTAACCGGGAAAATTCTCAGCTAGTTATCTAAAATAAACTAGACTAAACTAGTAATTCTCGAAAGTAGTATTGCAATATAATACGTATGGTTCTACTAATCGTAGGTATAACTTTTATTTCTTACTTGTTTTCAGAAAAATAAATTTTGGGTGATTTTATTGGTGCTTAAACTTAAAAAAAAAAAAAACTTGCGCCAACCGGGCAACAGGGTAGATGGTAGCGCTGTCATGCGGTCTACTATGTAAGCCACATTCACTTAACTGATCCTAAAACTAACGTATATATTAAACGACTCCGTCCCCACTATCTATTTAGCTAAGGGCCCTTAAATAATCTATAGGATTATTCAAAATCCGGGATTAAAAAAAATTATCCATTAAAATTGTATTGTTTACTTTAAGAGTCTAAATGTTTCACACGATATAAATGTATATATTTCTTTTTAGTTTCTCTTACTCCTAGTAAGAGGAAGTATTGTAATCGTGTCAAATTTTCGATATTGAGTTTTCACCGGAAATATCCGTTTTGACGTCTCCTGAGTCCAAAAAAGTGGTTTTTAGCAAATGGTCTGTGTGTGTGTGTGTGTATGTGAACAGCATAGCTCAAAAACGAAAAACCGTATAAAGCTGAACCATGATATTCCGTTTAGGTATCACCATGCGATCTGACTGTGCGTTACCTGTCAAAATTCCTCAACCGGAAGTACCACTTTACTAGTTGGTTTTTTTACTTTTTTGCGTTTTTCTCAAAAATGGCTCCAACGATTTTCTTTAAACTTGATACATCAACTACATATACAAGGGGCTACAACTTTTATTTGAAACATTTCTCTGGAAAAATTCATTTAAGGGCACTTTTGGGGGAGGGGTGGGGTTAGGTTAACCTCTAAAGTGCTATTTCAGTTTATTACACAATTCGCTCATTTAAATAATGTTAATTAGAATTAAATATGTTGTTGAAATTCCGAATTTGAGGAAAATCGGATAACCGGAAGTGCTTTAGTTTTAACACTTTACTAAATAATTTTTTCACTTTTTCGCGATTTTCTCAAACATGGCCCTGACGATTTTCTTGAAACTACACATATAAACTAAACATACAAAGATCTACAACTTTTATATAAAACATTTCTCTGGAAAAATTCATTTAAGGGCACTTTTAGGAGAGGGGTAGGGTTACAACTTCCTCTAAAGTGGTATTATACTTGATTATACAATTCTATCATCCAAATGAAATTAATTAGAAATAAATAGATGGCCAAAATTCCGAGTTTGAAGGAAATCAGTAAGCCGGAAGTGCGCTTTTACTGAATAGTTTTTTTCAGTTTTTGACAAATTTCATTAAATTTGGTGCAAAAACTATAAAATTTATCAATTATAATTTTGAGAACTGGAGTAAGAGAAAGTTGTGTGAGTGTTTCACACCAGATTTTTTTTATATAGAAACTTTAATTTAAAAATAAATTACAAGTCCATTAGTTAA
The DNA here is from genome assembly GCA_011037195.1 of Triatoma infestans. Lineage (NCBI taxonomy): Eukaryota > Metazoa > Arthropoda > Insecta > Hemiptera > Reduviidae > Triatoma > Triatoma infestans. Next base: position 17,025 of record JAAEAF010000882.1, read on the forward strand.
ATTATTGTGAATAATATTAACGTGTTAACATTGGTTTTTATTATATCCTATAAATTATAAAAACTATAATGGTTCAGATATTCGTTTAAATTAAGAAAGGTTGAATATTTAGACTCCATTAAGTGGAAAGGGGAGGGGGCGACTAGCAGGGGATATACGCAGAAGTGTTTCTTGTTAGACACTTCTTTGTAGCAGCATCAAGTTTGTGGTGAACCTCCTTGTTGAACTAAAACTCCTATAATACTTCAACTGAGATATTAGGGACACAAATTCATGAAATTAAATACTCCTTAATCAATGAAATATTAAGTACCATAGATGTCTAATTATAAGTTTTTCCTTTTAAAAAAACTTTCTTTTTAATTATTGTATGATATGGATAATTTTGAGATTATAGCGGATTAAGTTTTCGCAAGATTAAAAAAAATATATATATATTTAATTAGGTCATTGGTTGAACCATGGTATTGATACTAAGTTGTGATTAAAAAACCAAAATTATTAAAAAGGTCTCTCTAATGACTGCAACAACAATGTAACACATACCCCCGAAATTCATAAAACACAAAGTACCTTTAATGTATCCGGGGCTGAAATTGCTCTAATGAAATTTAAATCCTTTCTCTAAATTTCACGCCTAATACGACACAATTCACCAAATGTATTATTTATTACCTATACTTTGTGTGAAAAGTTAATTTGAAAATAGAAAACTTTGTACAACAATTCAAAATGAACATTTTATTTTATTTTTTTTTTTAAGGCACTTCAACAACTGTATTCATTTGCGCTATAAGTACGGTGACCATACGTCTCGAAAAAATCGGGACTAGGGCGATTTTAAGGGCTGTATCCCTTAAAACGACCAAAATGTCATGAAGTGTCCGACTGATGGTAAAAGTTTGTAAAGTAAAGTAAAAATATCGAAATTGTTACATTTATAGTTTACTTTTACTGAGAATATCTGAATAAACTCCGCGTTGTTGTCTTTGCCGTAAAATCTTGGAATATGTTTGTTCTTACGTACACTTACGCCTTATGTTATGAGTAATGGACTTAGGCTGCTTTTGAGAAATGTTACCAACTTGTCTCGATTTTCACTGTCAGAACTATGGTCACCATGCTAGTCTCCAGACAGTGTCCTCTCATTTCTCTAAGAAGAGAAAACTTAAGGCCAGCACTGCCTGAAACAAGAAACCCGGGACTTCCGTGTGCAAGTCCAGCGTACTACCACTGAGCTAATCCCTTCCGAAAAACATTTGATCATTATTATCAAATCTAAGTATGACAACTGGAGAAGTAATTTAAATAGTTTTCTGGACATATTAAAAACGAACGAGAGAGAGAATGATATCGCTAGGGCGAGAGAAGGACAGCATCATGTTATCCATCCGAGGTTAGACTACAATAAATGGGAATACCTCTGTTAATTATAGTTTCGAAGTTGCCCGCCTAATAATAAAAGCCAGATCAGTGTCGTTCAATTTAAATTTTAGGCCCTTTGATCCAGAAGCTGACTAAAACTGCGCATTGTGTAATCTAAAAGAAATAGAAACCATTTTATAGGAGTTTGTCCCATACTGGCGCCATATAGACTTCATTATTTAAATAAAACAGTCCTCTCAGTTGACGAGGTATGTAGTTTTTTGAATGGTACAGAAAACTGGAGTGACTTATGTAAATATTTAAAATCAGCTATTTCTTATAGAAGATTAATTATTAATGAATTTTATTTCTGATTAAAAAATGGTTTTCATTTTTATTTTTGTTCTGTTTTAATATTATTTTTATTTTACTTTATCCTATTTTTATATGTTCCTCATTTAGTTACAGTTTTCAAACCATTAAAGGCAGGATGTAATCCATTGCCCTCAAAGTGTTTGTATTATTTATTTTCTATTGAATTTAGAATTATTATTTGTTTCTATGTATTAATGTACTGTAAGATAGAAACGTTTCTTTAAATAAACTCCATTATTATTATTATTATTATTATTATTATTATTATTATTATTATTATTATTATTATTATTATTATCGTCAAATCTAACCGTTGTCTGCTACCCTCTTCAATGTAGCCCTTCACTATGCAATAAAGAAAGCTCATTGTAACAAAGCTGTACAATGCAGATGACATCTACTCTGTCGCAAGAAATATGCAGATGGTAGAAATTTTACTTGAGTTAGCTAAAGAAGATAGATCCATGGGTTTGGAAATCGATCAAAAATAAACAATAACTGATCTTAACTGCAAATAATGCTAATTTTGATAATGAACAATTCATTCCACTTTGGGGTTTTCAATTTGAAAACGTAAAAAAGTTTTTGTATAACTTGGCACCGAATTTAATCAAAGACAATAAAAATTTCCTTGGAAGTGAATAGAAGGATAATTGCAGGCAATTGAGCTTATTTTATCCATTGGAAGTTATTCAAAGACTCCTTGCTTTCGAAAACGATGAAATCACAGCTCTGCAAAACTTTGTTAAGATCAGTAGTTCATATGCAGCTGAGTCGTGGACACTTAACTCTAAAAGTGTTTTTTTATTTATTTATTTATTTAAGGCGCGTCAACATTTATGGTCAATGGCACCCGGAGCCTTCTCAGTGCACTGTCGGCCGCTGGGCATTGTTCTTTCGTGACAGAAAACACTGTCCATCACCGTGAGCTGTAGGGGCTCCTAAGAAGAAAAAATCTAAGGGCAGCACAGCTGGACTCGAACTCGGGTCCTCCGCGTGGAAGTCCAGTGCGCTAAATCCCTTCCCTTTAAAACTGTGAACCATCTTTCATATTTGAAAGAAAGTTAATTCGCATAATATTTGATCCTATCAAGGAAAATGGAGAATAGAGGATTTAGTAAAAATGTAGAGCTGAAATATTTTTAGAAGTATATAAATATTGTATGTTTTAAAAAGCAACGTCAACTTGATTGAATAGCTGGTGGACATGTGGAAACAATGGGAGATTACAGGACATCTGAACAGCTGTTATAGGCATATTAAATGTACCAGAAGACGAGGAATATCCCAAGAAAAATATGGTAGTTGGATGTCGAGGAAGATCTGAAATTCCTTGATTCAACAACTGGAGGGCATAAACGAAGATGGGAATCGCTGTAGAGCTGCCTAGGTAAGTAAGTATTAAATCTAGCGTTTAGTAACTCACAAGAAATTAATAATCTGATTTTATAATAGGACATCTTATCCAGTTTATAGCTAAGACTTAGTTTCAAATTTTGCATTCATTTATATCGATTTTGTTTTCAATATAGAGCAGAAAAAGCTCGCAAAAATTTGGGCAATTGGTTTATTTCAGTGGTATTTATTCTTAATAATGAGAGATTTGACTTGGTAGTTTATATTATCTAAAGACGATTTTAAGTTTCTGTGCTAAAAAAAAAAAAACAATTTGAAAAGTATTCTCAACATGGTCAAGCTGCATCAGCTGATCGTCGCTTTTTTTTCTATTCCTTTCGCTAGACATAATTTTTCTTGATAACTGTTTCACAAGTGTAATGACATGGAAAGTCATACCAATGTCAAAGTGGTTCCAGCCAGCTGCTATCTTAACAAAGGATGGCAGTAATAAAAGAGCAATTTATAGCCAGCGACCTAGCAGGCCGCCGTCTTCAAGACAATGCCGGCCAAACAAACAACAAAGCCCTTTTCAATACTTTACATCAAAGCAAGCACCGATAAGGTTGGCCACTGACCTAAATAAGGTCAGCAAACTACGAAGGTCGCACGAGGTCGCACACTAGGACAGATGTCTTAGTGTGAGTGTGGCCAACACCAATATATAAACTCTATCATATTCAACGAGAATCATTAGATCATATACTACTATACGAGCACGTCTATATACACGAGCAGCAGTTTACGCGTCTATATACAGTTTTATTTAAACTTACTATCTTTTGAGTTGTGCATCTTAGTTCGTTATTTTATTAGTCTAATTTATTAGTTATTTATCTTCTAATTATTCCTAAGTATTTTGTTGTTATTAGTTACCCTATATTACGTTAAAATTATTGTTAAAATACAGTTTATTTTTATACAATCCGTATTAATAATTCGAGGTCTAACTTCCAAAATCTCTCAACTAACTTCCGCCCTCTTCAAGACATCTACTACATCAGGAATCACATCAAACGATTCCATTACACAAGGCAACAACAACTTCAAGGTGGTCGTCCATTTTTCAGATGATCGTCCATTTTCAAGTTTACATAAGTTTTCCTTCATTAAATTCTCAATCCTAAACTTTATGAAAAGATATTTTATTTAGTTCCCGATTGCATCAGTTCGCCGTGAGATCACACTGATTCCTTCAATGTCCACGATATTAATATATACGAATATATTAAGCGACTAATGTAGTTCATACTTGAATTACCCTTCCCTTTTAATAATGCCCTAATTATATTATCTCATTCTAAACTTATCTGAAAATAATAATAATAATAATAATATTTTGCCAATAAGTTAGCTAATTAAATACACACCAAATTTTAAAACAGTACGATTGAAAATCACCAAATTTTTTATTTACATTTAATTTACAAATCTTTAACATTTCTGTTCCATTATTCAATATTGCTTCATGATAATCAATCTATACAGGTAATAAACAAAAAAATTTTATATTCATGTAATTTTATTGGTTAAAATAAAAAGATGGAAGCTGGATTCATTGAGCAGTTTTGATAACAAAGTTTGTTTCCCAATTTTCACTAAATATAAAATACAAGGCGAAAGAAAGTAACAAACAAAAAAAAATGGTCGCTGTCAAGCGTTATAACAATTTCCACTTCTGGTGAGAAAAAAACAAGGAAACAAAAAAATTGTAAGAGATATTGCCTGAAGTTATGTTTCTATTCAGCAGCTAAGGGTATCTCCTCTTTGATGGACGGTTTCATTAAAAATTAAAAGAGTAAAAAAAAAAATATATAAGGGATTGATTTTCTAAATAGCAGAGGAACAAGATTTTTGACATTAAAAGTGAAAAAAAATGTCAAGTAAAAGGCTACTTTTTTTAGGCGCCTTAACTTCCATCTTAGGCGTAACCGTCGTGGACGGAGGCAGAAGCAAAACTTCTTTTTGTGAATAATAAATTTAATGTTTTTCCAAGTACCAATAAATTAACAGTTATACACGGGATTTGGGACTTACCCTCTAAGTCCAATGCTCTACCAATCCACCCCAGATTTGACATTAGGAAAAGTGTGTTATTTATAATTTATTTTTAAATATAAAAAAATAAATCATTATAGATAAATAAATTTACAAGTAATAAAGCAAAGTAAGTAATCATTCTTTTATATCAAAATAAGCGACAAAGTGGGGGAAAGCTAATAATTTCTCTTCCATCCTTTGCCAATCATATTCATTTATTTAAAATATAAATTTTCCAACTTTCCAAAAAAAAAATCACAATAAATATTCGAAGGCTTCATTTTGGAATCGTATATTTAAATTTAACTAGATCTCCAGAAGGAATACTAAGTTTTCAGCTTCTTCGTATTTTTTTTCGTTTTTGAGTAGTATTTTTCCACTCAAAAATACACACAAACCCAAACACATACAGGCCATTTTGTTAAAAACAATTCAACAACGACTGAGAGAAACTCAATGGATAAAAGAACAGCGCCTGCAATGATGGGAGAGAACATTAGGACAGAGGTTGGCTAAACTCTTTATTGAGAGACATTTGCATAAATTCACCACAGACCTGCGGAAACACAGCCGAAGCTATATATAAGGTGGGCGGGTTTATTTACGGGCAGGCTGAATAGGGACATGCACCTACTACCTGCAAACAACGCGCAATGCCGATTCTGCAAGGCCGATGAAGAAGCCCCAGTACATATCCTCTGTGTGTCCGCTTGATGAAGACATGGTTTTTCCAATTAGCAATAAGCAATCACAAAGCCATGAGCCACTTTCAGCTTTGCTAGGCTTGATTAAAAGAGCGAAGCTGAAGGATGTGCTGTAACCGGGGGGGGTGGGATCCATAATAAACATCTTAGTGAAGTTCGCGGTGGAACGAGGCTCGCATCCTCTTTTATCAATCTAATATAAAATAAGAGGACCCCAAAACATGTATTTCCGGCGAAAACGCAATTTGTTTTTATTTTTTTTACACGATCGCAGTACTTCTTATTAAAATGAAAGAAAGTAAAAAACTGAACTGTTCAACAACCCGGTTGAATGGAAAGAAAGGATCAAGGAGAGAATAGCTAAATGGCAACAAAACCTCCTCATCCCAAGAAGGCAGGTTTGTTAGATAGGTTTGGATTGTTAGGATTGGAAACGAAGAGGTAGTGTTTAAATAAAAATAATGGCTTTGACGAAAGGGTCCTGAACAGAGAATCAGTTTAAGTGAGACACCAAAAAGTGTCTTGTTTTAAGCAGCAAATACTTTTACTTATACATAAAAATTGGAGACTCCCACCACTTTGTGAGGAAGTGGTGATAAAGTGGGGGGGAAATCTAATACTCCCTCTTGTCGGCTTTGCCAGTCATTTATTTATTCCAAATTTTTATAAATTTCCAAACTTCCAAAATCATAATCAAAATTCAAAGATAGAAGAGAAACAATTAGGTTTGAAATGAAGTCATTAAAAGATTTTTTTTTTTTTGCTCGTAAAAATATTAATCTTATAAAAATGATCTATGTTAATTGTACATTGTTATAGAACGTTGTTGACTTACTTGTCTATAGCAAACATAATTTAACAATTGACAATATTCATAAGATAATATGAATCAATATAGTAAGTAAAGTAATGCCTATTTTTTCAGGAGGTCCTAACGTCTAGCAAACCAAATTAAGTGTCGTGGACGGGGCCGGAAGCATATACTTTATTATTAAATTTTTTTATACTAATTTAAAATTTAGCAGTTATACGCGGGAATCGAACTGGAGACCTTCCACATACAAGTCCATGCTCATAACCACTACACCAACACCCGTCCCATGAATCAATACACTAAATCTTTTAAACAAATATCGCACCATTTTTTTTTTTTTTAACCCCTTTCTCATCTACTTCAACGATTTACTCTAACATAAACAAGATAGGACTAGGAAATCATTTATTCTTATATTCTTCGGTTGTCTAGAAGTAGAAGGAATCTTTATAACAAATTTTACGGCATATAAAATCGAAAAGATTGGTAGTAGTAGTTTTCAACAGATTTGGGAGGGTAAAGTAAGAAGATGAAGCGTTAAAAAGTGTGAATGATGAAAAAATGTGGCATTAATCAAAGCCCCACTTGTATAGCCCTCACTTTTTTAAACCTAGCCCATCCTAATCTACCGTGTTATTGTTATAAGTCTTAGAGCGCGCGAGGAGGAGGGGATAAGGGTGGTGAATAGGATAGGGGGGAAAAAAATGAAAGGGAGAGAAAAATGAGAACAGCATTCTGGTTTTGAAGTGAGCTTGTCTGCTGAAGGGTTTGAAAAACATCCGACTCGCGCTGAACATAGAAAAATAGTTCAGAATGGTAGTATTGCCGTAGTATGGGGAAAGGGTGTGAGATATATACCATTGGAATTTTGTACAGATTGGTTGGGTTTGGCTTTTCCAATTCCCTTAAAGGACCATTCTTTAATGCTGCCTTATAATAAACATCTTCACAGATGAACAGTCCTATTGTCAAGGTGATAGTCAATCAGGGATGCAATCATTACGGTCCACTTAGCCAACTTCCTATATCTTTTTTTTTTTTTTTTGTTATTGTCTGTCTACACAAAACCTATTAACTAGAAATTCACCATCAATCTTAAAGTGAATAGGTTATTGTCCCTTCCTTTAATATCTGTCGATCGCAATTTTTTTTTTTTTTTCCTTCAACAAATCATGTTTACAAACAGAATCCAAGCTATTTTGATCAAAAATTATCAAGATTTTACCAAGCTCATTGTACTAATATTCAAATTACCTTAGTCGTATTTTCGTGTGCGTATCATAAAACCAGACAGATTTTATTGAAAACTTGAAAGTTGATATTAAACACGATCTTTTCAAAATTTTGGGAAATTGAGTTTTCACCGGAAATACAATGGTTTGTTCGAAAACAGCTACTACAACAATTTTCTTTCATGTAGGATGGTGCCGGAACTCGCGCTCATGCCCTGCCGCATGCACCAACACTCTAAAAGCAGCGCCAGCGGAGCTTGAAATGTTTTGCACTCCCTACCCCTCTTAGTATTTGATATACTTGGGAAAGGAATATCCCCATTAACCTGCCTAAACCTAAGTAGACCCAGAAATAACGAGAGAAGCCCTAAATATCCAGAAACTGTTTACAAGTCTATAGAAAAACCCATGCATACACCAGGCACACAATAAGTACTCATACATTCATACTATTCCAAACATCCTGAACCTGCACTAAGAAAGCTAAGTAGACAAAAAAAAAAACAATAAAACAAAACAACTACACACAATATCATAAAGCAAGTAAACAGCAAAAAACCTGCCTTATGAGAAAATAATATAGATTAATAATATAGCCAAGGATCCCTCAACAAACTCCCGAAACGCCTTATGTGCCGGGAATTTTGTCTAATAGCAACGAGAAAGTATTCAACGCAAGAAGAAAACCAATCTTCCGTTGCATGAGCGCCTTCAAATCACCATACAAATCACAAAACAAGAGGTCATACTCAGCTGACTTTTCACAGGGCCACAGCGACAGCTACTGTGATCCACAAGCGCACTTTCCATTCAATAAACCATGCCCAGTAAAGAGCCGGACGACTGCATATGAGAAAACTTATGAAATTAAAAATCTACCAGCCTCGGCATCTGGCACAAAGAGAAAAAGCAGTTCGGCCCTTTGTGCACAAATATAAAACGATCACTTTTATTTGAAATCTTTTTGTAGAAAAAAAGATTTTTTTGAAGTTTTGGAGAATTGTATAAATTTAAATGTTACGTATTTGGAGTTGTACAATGTTATTGACACTGTCTGCTTGTCCCACTACAATCAAACTATAGGTGCCATGGGCAGGTGCATCTACCCCTACCATCTCAATACTTATTGTCTGCGCGGCAGACACCAAAGGCGAGATGACAAGTAGCGGGTAAAACAAAAAATGAATAATAATGTATGTTACGTATTTGCAAGCTCGGTAAGCAGTTCACCCGGCACACCAGATGGTTTCCGGGAATTTAGAACGCTGTAGGAACTCCGTAAGGAGACTATAGGCAGGCCTTGCTGTAATGAATAAAAGGGTGGGGCAACAAAGACAGAAAAAGTCAAAAATAACAATAAATTTATTGATCTACAAGCGCTTCCCCAGTTCTACCGCCTCACATCCGAGCTCGAAAACGAACGCTGACTAGCGGGTACGCCCCGGGCACGACTGTCTGAATGGCAAACAATCGCTTCCAGGGCTGTCCACAGGTTGCTGAAGAAAGGATGAATTCACATCCGTCGGAGGACCAGCAGGTAGTAGACTTGCGAAGCTGTTGGCACAAGAATAAATATGTAGGAAAATAAGGCTAAAGATAGAACTGCAAGTTCTCAAACTAGGTTTGAGAAAACATATGTAATCACACTAGGAGGTTGACTAAGAGAAGTTAAAGTGAGTATACTTGCCTTAAAGTTACAGTCCCTTAGGCCTCCTTTAATCAGAATTTGTTCTATCTGATGTATAGAATATGTCACCCCAGAATATATAAGTTGAGCAGGTAGTGAAGAGTCACTTAGCTTTGAATTATAGAGAAACAGTTAATAATACAATAAATATTAAGCTGGGATTGAAGACACTGATAAAGAAGAAAATAATATGATAGGTTACCTTCAGAGCGATTTCAATTATCGCATAAATGGCATCTGCCAGCTTATAATAACAATGAATAATGAGTAAAGATATAAAGGAGAGGAAAAATGGGATAAATATCTTACTCAGAAATAGTCGAATGAAGTTAATATAAGCCACTTGCATCCGCCAGAGATTGACGCTATCTGAATTGGTGAATCTTGTAATCACCACTGCTGAATAGGCTCGTAATGAATGTTAAAACTGTAAAGTAAATGATCACCAGACTGCTAGAAGTATTATAAAACGTGAGGCTGCAACTATACGGCGTAAAAGGAGAAGTATGGTACTGCGAATTGAAGATAGGCCACAAGAAAGTGTGAAATACACTTGAATAATAAGATTGATTTGTAACTGTGCAAACTCACAATGAATAAACTTCAACACAAATGATTTGTAGGATAATAGTTAATAAAAGAGTGCTGTCTGGGTACTGGCGTCAGTGCTTCTCAACTACATGGGCAGTACTTAGAGGCTACTGGGAGACCACTGATAGCGTCGGTCTCGCAAAAAACGATACGGAGAGTCAGTCAGCGCTCAAAGTGACGAGATATTTAACTAATTAAGTACGGCAGAGCTCTGGGTGACGAGAGTTACAAGTAACGTCACTCCCCTTCATTGACATCAGCACAACTATTGATTTTTTAATCGACCTGGTTACGTATTCCGCTGCATTTTGTTAAAAGCTACCCTTAAACCCCAGGAATACGTAACAATGTCAAACAAATGAAAACGAGACTTACCCTTTGGTGACGGTGAATGATGAATTGAAGAAGGGTTGATGAGACGAATGGCGGACTGAGAAAGGAAGAGGTGGCGTGTGTGTGTGTGTGTGTGTGTGTGTGTGTATGTGTGATATGCATGTGAGAATGGATGCGGTAGTGGCGAGACAAAGGAACTCAGGTGAGTGGAAGGGGAATTGGAATGCTCCTTTAGAAGCGGATGATGCCGTTGTTGAAGCGGCAGGTGATGGCGAGTCCACTAAGGCGCAGGTGAAATAGCCTCGTGAAGGTAATGGCGCGTAGAGATGAGTCTTATTACTCACCGAGATGAATATTAATTAACACGGCGAATAGGCGCGTATAAGGCGGCACAAAATTTAAAGGCAAAATTAACAGACTGGTAAACGGATGTTAGCTAGTCGGGCGACAGGAGAAGAGAACGGCACAAACACTGTGGCTCAGGCGAACTACAGAAGACAAATGAAGTAATTTTATAGGAAGAAAACGTTTTTAGAGTGTGGGAAAATAAGTAAGGCGCGAACCACTAAAGATGAAAGGCGCCGACAATCCCACCACCAAGAGAGAGAGAGGTAAAAGGCGGGAAGACGTGGGAAATATGCGGGCGATGAAGTAACAATTTAGAAATAGCGAGACAAAGTTAATCTCTCAAAGGTGCCGCGACCTAACACTTATGTTAGAGCAAATAAATAAAATTTTAAATTAAAAAAAATATCAATTTTTTAGGTGAAGGAACAATAATTGTTGTGGTGGTTCTGCAGAACTAGAAAACATCAGAGATATTTTCCTTGATAGCCTGCTTCTTTTTGTGGTCATCGACCGGTTTCAGGCGTTCACCCATCAACATAGACTTGCACAGAGCAAATTTAGTTGATACTCTCAACTTTAGTTAGAAATTTGCTCTGTGCAAGTCTATGTCTATCACACTATTTGATAAAAAACATCCTGATGTTGGGCGAACGCCCGAAACCGGTCGATGACCACAAAAAGAAGCAGGCTCTCAAGGAAAATGTCTCTGAAGGAACAATAAATTACAAGAAATGGAAGTTTTAAAAGTAATAAGCCTGCTTAAATAGTGAATGCAGGTATAAATATTAGATTTAAAAAAAAAATTCATTGTTTTTTTTTTAAATCTTGGAAAAACTGAAAAAACTGGGGAAGAAGCAATTTTTGGTTGAGAATTGGACAGAAACGTCCCAGATAGGACCGCCCTCTCCCCTGATTATAGGCTCTAATTGTATAATATCACAAAACCTTCTCATTATAGACGTCCCGTTAATATCTACAACCAAGCTATACATTTTGACTCTAATATAGCTTTCATTGCCCAAGCTGTCTAAAGCTGTTACAGGAAATTAGATATTAACCTATAGTCGCATACATATTCTTTAGTTTAGTATCATCTGTCTACCGAAATCTTCCGGATAACTCTTCTAAATATTTTAAAAGACAATAGCTCTAAGATATTAGCGAGAATGTATTTATTGGCGAGAATGCATTTATTAGCGTGAATGGTTTTATAGTGTGAATGTATTTATTGGCGAGAATGTATTTATTAGCGAGAATGCGGGGATAAATGGTTAGATTAGTATTTTATCTTTTGTCTTGGGGTTGAATGAAAATTTAAAAAATGTATTTCAACCCCCTAGGTTTAGTTTAATTTAGGATTAGCGTATTATAGAAGGTGCAGTAACATATGTTAAAAGTACTGCACCTCTCATTTAGTTTGTTCAATAGCCTCCTTAAACAAAATCATGTAACTAAATATCTATGAAAATTGCAATATCAGATAGGAAATAATGATGCTTTTGGTTTTTGTTCGAAACCTCCCCAATAAGTTCTAGAAGTTAAGGGATAACACAATAAATTCCACACTCCCCCTTGTCGGCTAGATCGATGACATAATTGGGGAAATGGGGAAGTGTGGAAGAAAATTAACAACCAACCGCTCCACCCTACTTTGCTTAGCAAAGTATTGTATGTGGCTGCCAAATAAGGTTCTGGTGTCATCCCAAAACAACTGGCCACAGATTGGAAAGATATATAATGAATACGGGGCGCTAATGACCAAAGCTGTCGATGCGCCCAAAAAAAAAAAAAAAAATCGCTCTATGGAAGAAGCGATTAATGATTTTATTTTGTTTTGGTGTTTACCATAGGTTATTTTCTCCACTTAAGTATGTTATACTTTGTTCATGTGTGATTATTGTTACTTATAACATTAATCGTACTAAACTAAAAAAAAAAAAATGGGTAGCACATTTGTTACATGATGATAATTTTGGTCAATTTAAAAGGCTTCATGTTTATGGTAATTGCATTACTGAGATTAGTCAATTGAAACAAGTTTTATAATTTAAAAGGCTTCACCATTAGAATAGTAAACGATTCTCTGTTTTAGCTGGTGAGTAAACAGTTAATGTCAACAATTGCTAATGTTGACAGCCCTTTCATATCCTAATATTTGCCGCTCCAACCTCCATTGCTATTTATACTGTCCTCTATATGCTACAATCACAGTGAAATTAATCAAAACAGTTTGACTGTATTATATACATATAAGCTAAGCTTTTCTTATATTTCAACTACTGTTTGCACTTTTTGATCGATTTTTTTGAACACGATTACTGAAATTGGTCCAAATTTTAACTGTTCGGCAATGTGCATTATAAATTGATTATCAAGTTATAGCTTAAAACATTCATCATTTACATAAAATTACTTTTCTGGTTTTTAAAAATTACAAAATAAGAAATGTGTTAAACATTAAATAGTTAATAAAAAAAAAATTGCAATTATTCAATATTAAATATTTTATATTGTATTTTTAATATTGTTTAGTTCAATAAAATAATTAGAGTATATATATATATATATATAACTAAATAGATCAGAATTTCATTAAATGTTTAATTTAGTCTTCCTTTGTTTTGAGTAATTAGGAATTTTTAATTAAATAAAATTTCATCCACCTTGTAAAACCTCAGGTAAACAAATTAAACAGACTGAAATTTGGAAAAGAATATTATACAATTATTTGTAATGAAGTAATTTGTTTGCATTTCACTTAAAACAACTGAAGACAGCACTTCATGAAAGATGGGCATTTATTGATCATTTAGTAACTTGGAATAACAGCGTTATTGATTATGTAGAAAAAATTGAATAAGAACAGAAATTAAATTTAAAAAAATATCATTTAATATTCAATAGGCTCAGATATTAATGGGAAGATCAAAAATTAAATTCTTGACCGATTGTAAGTTTTTAAAAATCAATTTTGGAAGAAAAGGGTGGACGTGTGGAAAAGGTGCAGGTTAGAAATGGTTAGGCGCGAAAGTGAGTTAGGATGTTCCATCCGGTAATATTCACACAAATTTTCTACTCGATAATTGAAGGAATCCTGGCAAACGGAGCCGAAACATTGGCCACTACTAGAAAGATAATATTAGAAGGTGTTTGAAAAATACAAGAATAAATAGAATAAAAAATGAAGACCTAATGAAGGAAATAGAAGTAAAGGTGGCTATGGAGAAAGGAATAGCAAAAAAGGAAGTTGAAATAATATGGATCTGAAACGAATGCCCCAGGAAAGATGGCCGGAAAAAGTAAGGAAGCGAAACCCCTAGAGGATCCGAAGATGGACCAGAAGATAGAGGAGCAGTTGGCGGGTAAGATGGCTGCGGGAAGAAGACTGATTTGACAAGATGATGTGTAGAGATAGTTTGACTTCACGGCTACCCAAGAGGAGGGAGAAACTGGAAAAGTAACGTAGTAAGTAGGTTTTTCAAATGAGACGTATATTAACCTTGACAGGAGCAGTTGATGATTGACCGACGATCTTGTCACTTCTCGATCACAGTTCGAACTGCTTGGTAAGAATCTTTTTTTGACATGAACATGTAATTTACTGAAAACAGATAACGAATTAACATTGAACTGATTCTAATCTTTTTTTTTCTACATTTTTTTTTTTTAGAATTCCATCAAAGGAAGGTTTATAGAAAAATGTATTGCAGAGAGGTTGCAATGCTGTTTGCTGTATTCAGACTTTACAAAGTCGTGCACGAAAGAAATCTTCTTTACGGTAGAGGGCTTTGGGCCAGTAAATAGTTTTGTGATATTCAGTTTAGTGCAACCATCTGTATATAAACTCTCTTTTATTCTGTTATTTGACTTTAGACTCACGCGTTGGTCTAGTGGCTAGCGCACTCGCTTTTCATGCGAGAATTCAGGGTTCGATTCCCGTGAGGGCAAAGTCGGTGTTGACCCAACATCGTGATAAAATTTGGGAAGCTACACTTAGTAGCGCCCTAGGTAGCGAAGGCCGGAACTAAACGACGTGCTTACCACACGCCCCCCTATTCAAAAGCTGTCTGGCAAGCCATGGGCTGTTGCGCCTTCATGCTGTTGCGCTTCATCCTTCATGGGCTGTTGCGCCGTAGGTTTTTTTTTTTTTTTTTTACTTTAGAACGCTCGCACTGGAGTCAAACAAGCAATCTAAAATATTTATTTGGAAAATGTTTTGTTTAATTCTGAATGAAATTTCCGGATTAATTATTTGTCTAAATGCACTCCAAGATTTCATACTTAGTCTGAGGATTAGGAGTATTGAACAAGGTGCAGAATTGTCCTTCCTATTGAATCCTTCCTATTGAATCCAATGTCTTAGGATTTGAGAACATTGATTTTTATTTTAGATTTGTATTAATCGGAATTCAAGAACTGGATTGGCAACCCACAGTGCCTATTGGAGGAGCCATTACCTTTTAAAAGGAGGCCTCTACATAGACAGACATCGTCATTTATTTTTTTCTAAGCCCCATCGATTACGTCAACTATTATTATTAATTCTGTCCGATTTCGGATTTCCCTTCATCTTCATCCATTTTGGGTCTTAAAGTTTCTGCCACTTGATAAGTTATTTAAAATTTTTTGAAATTATATTTATTTTTCACTTGTATGTTGAATATTACTTAGAGTTGCTAGCATATAAAATCCCCAAAAATAGCATAAATACTCTCAATTTCCTTTACTGATGTTAATACAATAAAAAATTAACCATTTTCCTTATAAATAAAATTTTAATGAATGTTTTATCTTAACAAATATAGAGGATACAGATTGCTTCTCAGCAAATAGCAAATGGTGAATGAGATTACAGTCAATCAGTGCATCTACCTGTGAGCAGTAATTGAAATCTAACGTCACTGATTCTCCAGAATCGTCTAAGACAAAAATTTAAAAAAAACCGCTTGAAGCAGAAGAATTAAATATATTTTCAAAAAAAAAATCAGCTAGAGGAAATTGCATGTTGGTTGGCCAAAACTAGGAACAGGTAGTGAAAGACAAAGCACTTGGCCAACTCTATTGTAATTCTCACCCCCACCTCTTTTGGAAAGCGAAAATTTAATATAAATATCAAGCCAAAAAATGAAAATTTAGTCATATGCAGTCATATTTACGCAGTTAAAGTGTCAGTCTATATTTTCAGTCATCTTTACAAAGTCAAGAAGTATTCTACCTCTGTCTCACTCTCTCTTTATTTATTTATTTATCCTAGTTTTATGTAGATTACTCGTTTTATGTACAAATATCTAGTCATGAAATTTACTGTTGCCTTTAATTGTTAAATTTCTAATACCTTACTCCCTATAAATTCTTAAAAATACGACCTTTCAAAATCTGTTCGTGCCACTTGTAATGACATGGCAAGGTCATAGCAATGTCAAACTTCACAACACATAACAAAAAGAAAGAATAATTTATAACTGGTGGCCTAGCCGGCCGCTGTCTTCAAGACAAGGCCGCGGCCAAACAAATAAAACCAAGGGTCAATACTTTACATCAAAGCAAACACCGATAAAGCTGGCCACTGACCTAAATCACTGGTCACCGAACTAACCAAGGTCGCACACTGGGACCAGATGTCTTGGTGTGAGTGTTGCTAACACTGATATAAACTTCGCCCCATTGGAAAAGGGGATGATTATACTTCAGTACGTCTTCAAGACCATTATACGAGCTGCTTCCGCGTCACTATACAGTTTTTATTTATACTTATTTCCTTAGTTGTGCATCTTAGTTCATTTATTTTAATCATTCTAAATTATTAGTTATTTATCTCCTATTTATTTCTAAGTATTTCTTGTTAATAGTTACCATCACTCACGTTTAAATTATTGTACAAATAGTCTATTTTTATAAATTCAGTGTTAATAATTGGAGCACTAACTTCCAAAAATCTCTAAACTAACTTCCGCCCTCTTCAAGACATCTACTACATACCATAGGAATCACAATAAACGATTCCACTACACACTCTACATCATACAACTTAAATCAACCACTCAACCTGCTACATTACACAGGTTTGTATATTTGCACATGTCATTCCAAGTTTTGAAAAAAACTTTTCAGCTATTTTTGGAAAAATTGCACAAAACTGAAAAAAAAAAAAAAGACGTAAAAATCATACTTCCGGTATTGAAATCTTCAAGTTAAAAGTGGCGGTCGGAAGTAAACGGAATATCAAGTCCAAGTTTCATACGATATTTGGTTTTTGTGATATTTTATTCATTCACTCAATTCATATCATTTGCGAAAAATCTTTTTTTTTCGAACCCAGGGGACCTCAGAACATTTATTTCAGTGCAAAAAAAAAAATTAATTTCGCAAATTTGACACGATCGCAATACTAGAAATGAAAATGATGATGATTGTAGCATCCGCTAGCTAGTATTAATAAAATATTAATCAAGTTTCCCTAACATTTTATCAATTTTAATAGGCATTAGTTCTTTAATAGCATCTATTAAGAAATGTAGTAAATATTTCCTATTTATGATATTCGCTAGAACATCAATTGTTTTATTTTTATCATGCGCCACTCTTTATTTATTCTTTCCAATGTTTTCACACTGAAGATATTTTTCTTCTATTCAAGTTTTTCTTGGTTTCATATTCCCCAGTTTCATCATACAAAGCACTTCTTTTTTTTTTTTTTCTTTTTATTTATTCAAACCTCCAGAATATCTACATATCTTTCAGCCTTACACTTTTCATTCTTATCTCTATCCCTATCTACTGAGAAAGGGTGTGAAAATTCATTTTTCCTAACAGCAATTTTACTTATATTTTATTTTAATTTATTATTGTATTTATTTTGTTGCCAAACGAAAACTTTCATTCATTCATTCATTTATTTATTTAAAAAAAGAAAAAAAAAATAATCTGATATAAATTACTCACTACAGTATTACAATTCCAATCGACACCTTCTAATACTAAAGGAAGTAACTGAATATGACTGCATCGTAGACTAAAAATGAAGTTTTTCATCCTCTCGCTCAGGTTGACGCTTGAGAAAAGATGGAGTATAATATTAAGACTCACCACCTGTTCGTAGATTTCCAATCCGCCTATGATAGCGTTGACAGAGAGCTGCTTTGATTGAAATGAACATACCTCCTAAGCTAGTCCGTCCCATAAGGATGGTCATGACAAGTGCAGAGTTTGTGTTTCGCGTACAGACGGATCTCTCTCAAGAGTTTACACCGAATAAAGGGCTGCGACAAGGGTACGCCCTAACCTGGCGCTAGTGAAAGCCGTATGGGATTCTGGTATACAGACCAGCGACATCCTTCTGAATAAAACCGTCCAACTTCTTGCATACGCTGACGACATCGATATTATGGCAAGATCGATGAACGCCCAGGAGAGAAGCGTTTCTGCCGCTAGAAGCAGCAGCAAGACGGCTACGCCTGGTTTTTTTTTTTTTTTTTTTTTTTATTAGATTTTTACAACTGTACAGTAGCCATACAACAAGTAAAATAGATGAATAATGAAATAAAAGTATGCGCTAGCGCGCACACCCTGGCTTGAAGTTATGAACGACGGCTATCCAGCGATAGCAGTCGTAATACGCCATATGGCCTTAGTGTGTACGGCTGTATCTCAAGACAGCCGTCGTTATGTATTTAGATGGTCTCGCGGCTATCGACGCCTTAGTCGTCTTGGCGGGCTTGTGGGGAGAGTGGAAGTACAGAGGGCTTGGATTAGGGGATTGGAATGAGAAGATAGTTTGGAATGGAATTTTTTGGCTAAAGACGAAGGGAATTTTTAGGTCAGTGTGGATAGTGAGGTTAGAGACGTAGAAGGGAGCATTGACGATGGTGCGTAGGATTTTAGACTGTAGGGATTGAATGCGGTACAGGTTGGTGTTTTTGGCAGTCCCGTATAATTCAAGTCCGTATGTCCAAATAGGAGCTAGTAGAGAATTGTACAGTTGTCTTTTGTTGTGAAGTGTAAGTTTTGAGCGTTTGTCTAATAGTTTTTTTAGTATTCTATATCGGTAATTTAGTTCGTTTCGTTTGAGTCGAGTATGAGGGTTCCATGTTAATCGTCTGTCTAGGTGAAGTCCGAGATAGCGGATTTGGGTTACAATTGGGAGAAAGTTATGGTTAAATTGAATGGCGGGAAGGATTTTTCGGTTTAAGGTGAAGACTATGTGTTTGGATTTGTGTTGATTAACCTTGATTCTCCACTTGCGGAGTCCTGGTTGTTAATGAACAAAAGACCAAATATATGCGCATTGGATGTGGCCCTTCTACCCAAGTGCAGCACTGACGATTGAGCAGTATAGGTTTGAGAGGGTTAATGAATTTACCTATCTCGGATTTTTGGTAAACAGCGAAAACCAGGGGAGCCTAGAAATTAAAAAAAGGATTATGGCCGCGAACAAGTAATATTTCGGCTTAGCAAAACACCTGAAAAGTAAACTCATTTCTCGTACACAAAGTCACTGCTGTATGGACTAAATATTGCGAAGTGGGGCGTGATTATCTTGCAGGATTTGAAGGAAGCGGAGGTCCTGGTTTCTACTTCAATAGTGCTATTTTTCGATTTTTTCACCCTAGGAACCTTCTACAGCTCACTATCCGGTGATGGGCAGTGTTGTCTGCGACGAATAAAAAACTGCCCCGGAGATCGATAGTGCATTGAAAAGGTTCCGAATTTTGAGGTAGCTATATGAGGACTCAGTGGAGGCTTTGGATACATCATAATACGTTCTCCCAAGAAAAACCATGCACCTAAACACAAAAGCACGTAAACAAATGATTCACTAAAAAACATTTTTCGCATCATCAAAATACATCATTTTTCGTCTTCAAAATATGTAAATTTCTCCCAAAAAAAATTCTATATCAAAAATTTGACACGATTGCAAAACTTCCTCTTACAGCGGGCTGTAAGAGGAAGTAAAAACACGTTCAGTGCCTGTAATAAACTCTAGGATTCAGTTTAATTACGTTCGGACTATACTGCTAAGAACCAAAGAAATATTTCTAGCTTAGATAATTTCTCTTCATTAGCTTCAAATATTTCATTATGGAAAATGCGTGGTAATTTCAATCACCTTCCTAGCAGAAAGTTATTTTTATTAACGACTCCCCTCTAGAAAGGAACAGCTAATGGTTATTTAATAATAAAATAAATAAAATCGTACATACACCTTTTTATGATAGGTAGAAATATTTCAAAACAAATTATACAATTAACTCTGACATTCATATTTTACATTCTTATATTTAAATTTCTATAAATTTGTTTATGTTCAGCGAATAACAATCATTTCTAGAACAAAATTCAGCCAGCAATTTAATTGGTTCCTTTTTAATCGTAATATTACAGAACCCTTGAATCCTTGTTTGTTTATACTATTATCGTTTACTACTGTACTATCTTTGCCTTTGTGCAGTGGTGGCTGTAGGGGTAGTGAACCCCCACCACTCATCCACTCTAGCGGAGAGAAACAGCCCCTCTCGCACAGAGAGGAGAGGTTCGGCCAGTGGATATATATATAAGAGAGAGAGACAGTCAAGATCATTCTGTTCAATTCAGTCTTACACATCAGACATCATTCTGTTGATTCACACTCCGTACATATCATTTTAGCCACGTCAGTCTGTCAAGTCAGTTCAGTTCTAAATTCTAAAGTGTAAAGTCCCTGGCAGTCAGTTATATATATACACATATCAATTATATATCTTAAACCAATCTTAAGGTGTTTATCTATCATCATCAACAACCAACATCTCCTCACAACACCCTTACAGTGGCTACTGGTATTCGCGATTGCGCGACTGAAACCCCCCCCCCCCAGCTATTTGAAAAAATAAAATTTTCATATTTTTTTTTTATTTCATATTTCAATTTCAAAAAAAAATATTATCATTTTTAATTAGTTACAAACATTAGGTCACAGTAAAAATTGTATATATTGCCCTGATATCAAATTCAAATCCATGTAAAGATGAGAAAAAAAATATTTAGTTTGTCAAATCCGAGAATCAGATATAAAAGAATAGGAACGTATATCAGTATAAGAGCTCACTCTAATGTGTTGTTTAATGAATTGTGCACTGTAGTGAATTGTACGTATAATACATATATATATCAGGATATCTATAAAACGTAGGAAGTGGGATGCTTACTGTTCGGTGTCGCGCTGGATAATTTAATATATATATATATATATATATATACAAACAAAGATTTCTTTGTGTTAGTATAGAAATGTGTATATTTCTTATATTCTTATTAATTTTTTTAAAAATAAGAGTGAAGTTTTCTAATGCGTTGAACGTTGAATGAACTTACCCGATATTACCCGAAATTATTTGCACATTCCACATTGCACTTTAACGGCGTTACTCATATCCGTTATTTTTTGTGATGTGATGTGTCTGTACCAATGTGTAGATTTTTTTTTTTATATTATATTTATATTTTATATATTATTTTTAGATTTATAAAAATTTGATGTTGGTATTGGTATTTAAAACATCACTAAGATATATGACCCAGCAAAGAATCGATGCTACTAACTCAATGACATTTCCCTTGGAACCGAAACACTTTATTTAGATAATAAAATTTCCGTTAAGTTAACCACTTAATTTTCGAACTCAAAACGGTACACCTGTTTTTTTTTTCACAGTTCTTCTCTGGATGCACAGTGACCGATTTATTGTTACATGTAGGGAAGGGATGCAAGTTTTTATGTGGCTCCTGGCTTACTTCATGATTTCTATCTAGCCAAGCTGCTAATAATGATAGGTAATGTAAGTAAGATAGATAGATTCTACCGGGGGAATGGCTACTCAGCCTACGCCACCGCGACACCCCAAGGATCTATTGTGGCACCCCCCTAGTTGGAGACCCTACCCCCTATCCTGTCCTTAACCGAACTGTGGAATTGGGGGGGGCTCCCAGGTGGTCAATCAGAGCACCCGCCATCAGAGCACCCTCTCGAGTCCTGCTTGCCTTAGAAGACTTAATAGGTCCGAGAGAGGGCCCTGGCTGAGGCTTGTTGGCACCAGCTTCTCTTTACCAAAGAGGCGGTACCTTAGCCAGACCAGCCCCTCGCACTGACATACCACATGCAGTGCCGTCTCCTCTTCTTCCTGACAAAACCTGCACAGGCTATCCGTTGCCAGGCCCATGCGATGCATGTGCTTGTTTAATCTACAATGGCCAGTGAGAATGCCAACTGCTATCCTTATGGCCACCCGGCCTAGTTGGAGTAATTCTGCAGTTAGCTTGGGCGAGTAGCTATAGATAAACTTTTTCGCCTGTCTCTGGCCTGGAGTTTTGACCCACCATTCCCTTGATCGGTCCTGCATCCATAGCTTAATGGATGCACTCCTGAGGCATCTTGAGACACCACAGAACGGCTCCGGCCCGATAAGCGCTCCCATTGAACCCTCCCGGGCCAGGCGATCCGCCGCCTCATTGCCTCTGTGACCCGAGTGCCCAGGTACCCAAACCAGGAAGACCTTATTATGGCTACTAATTTCCCTTAGTGCACCTAGGCAGTCCCACACCAGCCTTGAGCTGATCTCCCACGAGTCAATTGCCCGCAGAGCAGCCTGGCTATCCGAATAAATGACGACTCTGGAGTTATGCACTCCCCGTCTTCTTATTTCGGCGGCGCAGATAATAATCGCGACTAGCTCCGCCTGAAAGACCGTAGCTAGCCTTCCCAGGCTCACCGAGATATTACATCTCGGATGAGCCCCGTACACGCCGGCTCCCACTCCGTCACCCATCTTGGACCCGTCCGTGTACCACATAGATTCGCCTGTAATTGGCGGCCCATTCTTCCATGCCCCTCTGTCTAATATCAAGACTTTGAAGGGTTTTTGGAAGTCATACCTAGGAGTCATCATATCCGTAGGCAGGCCCAAAATCGGGTCCGCCTCCAGCTCCTCCCATAGGTCTTGATGCTTCCCAGTGTGCCTGGGATAAATGGGTGCTTGTCCCTGTTGTAGTCGTGCCACAACTGCTCTTGCAACGCCTTGGACGTAGATGTGGAGTGGTGGAAGGTTTAACAGGACCTCCAAGGCCGCAGTGGGGGTAGTCATCATGGCACCCGTCGTACTCAAACAGGCCAGCCTTTGAATACTTCCGAGCGCTCCCGGCCCCCCATCTGCAAGGTCTTTGTCCACCACGCCACCGCCCCGTGGGTTACCATTGGTCTCACGACACAGGTATAAATCCACAGAGCCATCTTCGGACTTAATCCCCAACTTTTACCGCATAGCCTCCTGCACCTACCCATGGCGATTTTGGCTTTGTGTGCGGTGATATTAATATGGGAATTCCATGTCAGCCTAATGTAAGTAATTTAAAAAAAAAAAAAAAATTTTTGAACCCCCACATATCCAAGTCAGGAGCCGCCACTTCCATTGTGTAAGTTCTAGGAGGAGAAATGCTCGAAAATCTATTCTGAAATGTTATTATAAATATTGTTTGTTGAAGGATAACCCATTTTGTAATATATTCCAATCTATTGTGATGGATGCCAGAAATATAAAAACATATTTTATTTGAAATTATGAAGAAAATCTAACATGCAAAAGGACCTATTCAGGTAGAAGACCACCATGACAGAAGAGTACATAGAATTTGGTTAGCTTTGTCTTTGACAGTTCACAGACGTTTGGTAGCTTTGTCTTTTCACCCCTTCTCACAGGGTAAGATTTGTTAATGTGATGGATGCCAGAAATATAAAAATATATTTTATTTGAAATTATGAAGAAAATCTAACATTCGCTGGCAAAAGGGACGACTATTCAGGTGGAAGACCACCATGACAGAAGAGTTCATAGAATTTGGTTAGCTCTGTCTTTGACAGTTCACAGAACTTTGGTAGCTTTGTCTTTTCACCTCCTTCTCACAGGGGAAGATTTGTATTAACCAGAGAAAGCATTCTTTCAAGACAGTCTATATTAGACATTGAACTAGTACACTTGATTCAGGAATCGCTATTTTAGCATTAGTGTCAGTCTTAAGTTAAAACAGTTAGCTAGTTTCAGTATATTAATAAGCATATTACTGTGTTATTAAAAAGTATTTAAATATCTTTAAAGATAATATATTTAATTTAATCTATGTAACGGCAAGAGAGAGAACACAAGCCCGACCGAGAGAAAACAGACTCTCTTTGGTACTCTCTGATTTAAGCAGGCTAGAGTGGGGGAGAACCTGTATATAAGCCAGTGAGAAATCTAGACATCTATCTATCAGATTCAATCATATACATCACGACGTCGTGTCATAACTCTATTCTCATCCTTTATTCTATAAAATCATTACAAGTTCAGTGCAGTTTGTGTAGACTTATAGCCATATTATAACAGTGTCTTCATATCTCGTCTAATTAATCTAACCTAATTTTCTCTCCTCATCAATTCCATTATATCTACCAGTGTTTTCTTAATTATTACTCTTTACTATTCCAGTGTATATTTAATTTTTTCCTCTTAATTATTACAACTCTTCTCTTTGAACATACACACAAGTCCTTTACCAAACCGCTCACACCACAAGCCTTCAAACTACCATAAAAACAA
>JAAEAF010000883.1:0-103097 GCA_011037195.1 Triatoma infestans
GAAATATTTTCGGATTCTTTGTAATAAACAAGCCATATTTCCTGTTCAATTTAAAAACTTTCATCACATGGCAATTTGGCGATTACCAAAGAGAACATCAATTTAGTGGACTGCGATTGACTATTTTTGAGTTATTTTGTATGTTTAGCGACATAAAGACACACACACACACACACACATCACATATATGTGAGCACACAAGCTAACAGCTAAACATTTTTTCCTCTGGCAAAAATCTTGTTCTTCTTCACCATCTTCCTCCATAGACCGAGTTTACGATATGGAGGGCTTTTTGAGTTTTCCATTCCATCCGGTTCCATACCAACTCTCGCCTTCGTTTCCAGTCAAGGCCTCTTCCAATAAAGCCCTGCTCAATTTGTTGTGGTTGGAAGCTCTTGTTAAAGAGCTTAAAGTACCGGAGACCTTCGCTTCATACACTCTTCTTGCTGCCCTGCTCTCATTCATTCTCATTAGTTTGTCAAAGCAACTAAGTTAGGATTCTTAGATAAACTCCGTAACAGGTCTTACATTTGGGTTTTCCTTATTCCTCCTTCGTTACGTATTCGGTCCCTTTTTGGTTTGTCCTCAGTTTTTCTAGGGTAACTCTACGGATTTTAACCATTAGGCACACAAGCTCGCAAGCAGAAATAAGCGGATGGCTAATGAATCATTTCTTAATTGTCTCCAAGGTTCGAAATATTAAAAAAAAGGTTTAAGATCAGTTGGTGGCTGTGGATCATTTCTTTACCAACTATCACCACAGAATCTTCGGTTCTTTGAATGACTCTGGCACTATCTGGTTCTATCTGATTTGCCAGTGGCTTCGACTCTTTTAAAGTTTCTTCTAATTTTGATCTGATATATTTTGATGGTCACAGTATTTGGGTGTATTCGTTAGTTTCATTTTCGTTTTTAATTTTTTTTTTTTATCAAATCCTCTTGTGATAATATATTATATTGTCGCCTAATACAATATTATTTATTTTCATATAATTTATGAGCCTAATTGTTGAATTTCAGGAGGAAATCTTTTAAGAAAATACAGAATTATTAAGGAGAATGATATCGATTGTAGTTTTGTTGAGAAGTGAAGAAAATTATTCCATTTTTGTGATGTGTAAAGTAAGCAATAGGTTGACACCTGAACAGGTAAGGCGTGGCTAGAGTAGGTAGCCAGCCGCTTGATGAAGGGCCACTTTGTTTATAAGACAATAAAAGTAGATTATGTACAGTTTGAATAGATAAGATAGATGCTAGTTTACTTGTATCTTTTGGTCTTAGTGATAGAGTATTGAGAACTTGATTTAGTGGCCCGTAAAACTGGGCCGCATACAAAATGAACATCGCTAAACTGTAATGTCATCTTGATCTTAGGGTGGGCCCGGTCCTTTCGAGAAAATTTAGCCGAAGACAGGTTTTCCTTTGCATGTGTATGTATGAATGTTTGTTTTAGGGAAGATAGTTTTGAATAATGGTCTGACATATATATAAAGAGGCAATGCTATTTGCGTTTGTGTGTGTGTGTGCATGTGTGTATCTGGTGAGTAGGTGCAGGTTATGTAATTGTTGGTGTAGAAGGAGGTATGTGTGTTAGTGTGTGAGCGACCCCTTACAATCGATGAAGGGACTTGGCCGCCGCCACCGCTGCTGCAGGGCTGTATAAGAGAGGAGCGCATTGCGGTGGTCCGCCGCCACTCACACCCACGCACCACCCACCATATCACCACCGCCCTGATCCCCCCTCGTCATTCTGTCACACACACACCCACACACACACACACACACACACACACATTCACGGCACGCGTATACAAAACACAATAACATCCACTTTTGCCATTATACTGCATTCTAACCTTCTTTTTTTTAAACAGTTAACAATAACTAACTGTCTACTGTTACATAATAAATATAAAATTAGCAATTGTATTTTCAAAAGACAAATTTAAAAAAAACGAGAGTAAAAATCTCAATTTCTTGAATGTTTTGATTTTTATTACTAGCAAATTCACTTTGCTACCAGAGTTACCAGAGTGATTCCCTATTGGTTCTTACACTGCAAACTATATGGAGCTAGGTAATGAGAATATTTTGACACTGGTTTGGAGGTATAGCTGTGTAAGATTTCTGGAAAACAAAGTGATGAACATGTTCGACCAGAATGCTGAATCAACACTGTCCGTTTATTCCAACAATAATCGAACCAAAGTCAAGCAAGTTTGAGTATGTTATTATTTTATAATTCATATATTTTCTTTGCTATGCGAAGTTTACCATCTGGTGGTTTGAATTCGAAGTTTATATCGAATTCAGTGGTAATTCTCATAAAACTAGTACTATTACTATAGGACTTACAAGTTGATAATGGTAATAATGTCCTACAATTTTTGATTTTGAAATTTGCCACTTGCTCTGACTCTAAATAACTAAATTCAACCTAAAATTCTGAAATCTACTCAAGTCACAAATAAAATGTTATAAATCTAGCTAAAAAGGAAAAAAACTATCAGACGGAAAAGATCACAATTTTATCTGAGTCCCTCCTAGATATAGTTTCATAAACAAACTGAAACACTTCCATCAATCTCCTTGAAAATTAGATTATATTCCTCTCTCGAATAAATGGAAAATTTAATGGAAAATAATAATTGATATTTTCATAAAACCCAAGGCTGTCTTTTCATTGCAGGTTAAAAGAAGACCATTCTGAGATGGTACAACTCCAGCTAAATCAATCCCCTCGGGGGAAACATAAATAGGATTTGTTTCTTCTAAAGGCCAATGGGGGGGAAATAGCTAAGAATTGAAATTCCTTATTACTGAGGAAAGGTTCAATGAACTTGAAATCGAATCAAAATTAAACTCTTTATATTTTATTTATTAATTATACGGGTTTTGTCACTTTAACTTTATATAGATATGTGTAATCTAGGTTATGAAATGAAATATTAATCTTATAAAACATAAAATTTAAATAAATACATTATTAAAAGCAATGGCTGTTGAGAAACAAACCGAAAATGGTGATTAGAAATTTAAACACAAACTAAAAAAAACCGTTTGTGACAAAATGGTTACAAAACTTACACTTCTTGCAATTTACAATTAAAATGAACAAATTTCCTTTAAACTTGGAATTTTTACTATTGTTTTGTTGGTTATAGTATTAAATTGGTTGGAGAAAATATATTCTATGTACGTAAAACGAGAATGTTGGAGGAAGCGGGTATTTCGCTCCTTTAGAAACCCTCTTAAAAGCATTTTTAATCATATTTAATTAGATAATATAGTTAATAGAATCGTATGATTTTTGAAGTAACACTTCTCTTGTCTCTATTGTGATTTCAAAAATTGCAAAAATCAAATTTCTTTTTTTCAGAAAAATGTTTCAAATAAAAGTGTGAGAACTATATTCATGCTGTTCGATAGCAATTTTTTTTTATATATATAGTTCATTTATTGTATAAGCAAAATCTGTAGAATCAGATAACAATAATTGCTATTGCTCATTGCTCATACTATTGAGGCTTGAGGATATTGAGTAGTGAAGCCATCCAGCGATGGCACTCCTGGCATTGTTAAGGCGTTTGGTTGCGAAGGTTATCCCTAGGCCACTTCCTTTTCAGTCTCCTTGTTGTTTATGCGGCAAGGTTAAGTTGGAGATGAGATAATTGTTATGTTGTGATCATATGAACCTTTTTGTATTTGGTTGTGATTGTGTCTGTTACGAATGGTTTATTGAGGTCAGTGTGTAGTGTTAGGTTTGAGCCATAGTAGGGTCAGTAATGTGACGTAGAAAAGTCTGTATTCTATATAGGTTGGAAGGTTTGATAGAATCCCAAACTTCACAACCGTACAGCCATATAGGACGAATTATAATAGTTTTATAAATTAGTATCATGTTGTAGAGGTTGTCGTTTAGTTTTCCGTCTAGCAATAGTCCTAACTGACGAAATCACTGATTCAAAGCCTATCTGTTAATCAGATACATTTTCCGTAGCAGCCTACTTCATTTTGTGGTCATCGACCGGTTTCGGGCGTTCGCCAATCTTCAGGATGCTTTTTTCAGACAGTGTGACAACACAGTTAATTCTGGTATGGGGGTTACAAGTTAATCGGTGGTCTGAGTGGAGTCCAAGATAGCGTATAACAGTTTTCTCCGTGTACGGTGTGTCATTGAAGTAATCTGTTGGGCATGTACGTTTACCTAGTGTTAATGTCATGTGCGTAGATTTTAGACTGTTAATTTTGATTCTCAATTTGTTTTGCACCATTGTTGAATGTCGTCAAGATGTATTTGTGAGTGATTGCTACAATATGGTTGGCATGTCGTGAAAGGTTGGCAGTGTTGTTTTCAAAAGTCGCCGTTAGAATTGTGAAAGTGGTATATCTTGTATATAAAGTGTGTATAAAATGGGTCCCTGTATGATAGGAAATATGACGTTATTCTTGCAGTTTTTCGTATTTTGTATCACAATTTAAATACGGCGTAGTAAAGTGGATTTGTTTTTTTATGAGTCTCGACATTTGTGTTGATGAAAAAATCCACGGAAGTAAAGTTACTGGTAAAAGACCTTTTTATCTTTTATTCAAAATATAAAAAGCTTAGAATTATAAATAACAGTTTAGATTATCTTTTGAAAATAGTACGGTTCGATTTCTGTATGTTTATTTTAAGAGAATTACTTGTTCTGCTTATTATTAATGGCCTGAAACTATTATTTTATTGTTTATTATTAGAAATGTTGAAACTTACTAAAACAATTTTCACACTTCCGAAAACTTGGGCTCTTGGGCAAAGTCTAGCGACGAAAAAGCTGATCGCTTTGCACGTATCTTACCTCTCTATTCGTTCTTCATTCCGACATCCTGGACCCAAACCATAATTAGTCGTCACAAACGAACTAGACTCTCCTCTGCCTCTTTCATTTCCGCCCAAACGCATCACTACATCTGAGGTTATTAAAATCATTACCAGTCTTCCCAAGAAGAAAGGTCCTGGTTATAATCTAATCACCTCAAACATCCTCCCACAACTCCCCCATAAAGCCATAATTTTCCTCAGAACCATATATTTCCCAATCCTATGGAAATTATGTTCAATACGAATGATCCCCGAACCTAATAAACCCCTCCATTGTCCTACGTTTTATCGCCCCATTAGCCTTCTTCCTATTTTAGAAAAAGTTCTCGAAAAAATTCTTCTCAATCGTCTCCTATCAATTCTAGAACCCCTTCAAATCACTCCATTGTGGTCACTCCATTATCCAGCAGGCGCATTGCGTTGTAGATACCATCGCTATCTTCCTTGAATGAAACAGTACTGTGCTGGCGTCTTTTTAAACATTTCTAGAGCCTTTGACTGCGTGTGGCATAAAGATTTACAGTCCAAGCTCAAGGGACTCCTTCCCTGGACTCATCCTAGCCCCAGGGCAGCATCCTGGCACCCATCTTATATACAATCTATACTGCCGATATTCTCCGTACACCCCAACCTAACATATTCACCTATGCTGATGATCCTATCACCTCATACCGATCCCGTTCTTTCCAGGAGCTCCTTGTAAATCCATCTTCACTTTAACGAAATGGAGAATAAAAATCAACCTTAACAAATCCCAGCACATAGTTTTCACATTAAACAAAAAAGTACACCCTCAATGAATACTCCTATTTCTCCCGCAGACCACGTTCGTTATCTTGGAAAATACTTAGACAAGCGACTCATATGAAATCCCCATGTGAGACTTAAACGAATCACCCAATCAACGCTTTAACTTTCTAGGTAGACCTCTTGACAAACGCTCTAAACAAAAGACAACTTTATATCTCACTGGTCGCTCCAATTTGGACATACGGACTAGATCTTATGGCACTCCTAAGCGTTCCAACCTCAATAGAATTCAAACTCTTCACGTCGCATTGTCGTCGCGCCTTTTCACGTCTCCAACCGCACCATTCACAACGACCTCACAAAATCCCAATACAACAAATTCCGCAGTCACCTATCCCTCCATCTAAATCACCTCGTCTAAGCCATCTATTCAAACTCACTCCCAGGTAATCCCCAAAGACGGCTGAAGCGCCGTTGGCCCCGCGACCTCCTGGATATCTAATGTCAGTTATCACTGGCTAACTGCCATTCATGACATTGCATGATACAGTTTTTCTTATATCATATTTACTTGTTGCATTTATATTATATGTACCATGCAGTTGTAAATATGTAAATAAATAAATAAATTAAATTAAATAAGGAAAGAAATTCAAAATTTCAAATATTTCACTTTAAATATTGCTTGAATTAGAATTGCTAAGTCACTTTAACATTGTCTTGTGTTCCCCTAATTAGCAATTATCTTACCCAAAATAAACAAATAAAATAATTTCTAATTTCTAATATTTATTCAATTTTTTTCGTATATTTTTCTTTAAGGCTAACTTAAATGGCTAACATTGAAAGACCTTGGTATTAAAGTTTTTACCAAATCGAAGTTACCCTATCGATATATACTATATTTAGATTATATTGAGCGATGTGTTAGGCGGTCAACATCACCATCGTGACCCGACCATACACCCCACTTCCACAACGCTTGGATCCCCTGTTGCTGAGGGGACATCTATTTTTTACAACTCTTTTCTATTGACGTAACAAGCCAAAGAATTATCACGTAGAATGTTTTGTTCAAAGTTCTTCTAAACATTTTTTAGTCTTATATAGTGTGTGCATGTGGTTAAATACATGTTTTCTGAAGTGATGTGTGGTTTGAGTGCTGTAAATAATATTTATAAATGGATATATTCCTGACTATCTCTCTTCTTGTAGATAGCTTATTTACATTATAGTCATATGTAAGTGATACATACATATATATAATATTAGATAGAATTATATATGATATTCACAATTGGCATAATAAACGATATTTGAAAAAGATGTCATATCTGAAGTTTCAATATTTTTTTTAATATTTTTTCAATTTTTTAATAAAATATATTCTTCATTATGAATCTAGATAACTTATATTTTTTTCAGACTGAACAGTATTGTCAGTTCAGTTTTTTTTTTTAACTATTAGATATATATATATTATTCCTTTTTATTTAGCGTGCGCTTCAACTGCAGCGATTATTAGCGACGATGACATTGCATTCATTATATTATATGGAATAATATGTTATATTGTAGTGCCATTATTACATTACGACGGGTAGTTGCCGGATTCTTGATGAAAGTTGATGATTGCGGAGGGTGAGTTAATAAGATCTTCAAGACCATTGATGATGTGCTTTTTTCCCGGGTACTGAACACTTGGGGCATTCTACTAATAAATGTTTTACTGTCTTAGGTTGATCACAGTCTATATACATGTAGGTTGGTCCAGTCCCACTCAGAGATAAGTGTGTGCCAGTCGTGTATGTCCTATCCTCAGTCTTGTCACTAATGTCGGGTTTCGCCTTGAAAGTGTCGCTAATTGGGCCAACACAGGTTTGTTAGTAGGTTTGATTTGTCGTAGTTTGTTGTCTGTTGCCATATTCCATACAGTCTGCCATTATTTGTTAAGATTGTGAAGTATGTCAGTAATTAATGTCTATTACAGCGCCCGCTCTAGCGGTTAACTCGCCCCGAACAAAAGACAAATTGCCGACCCTTAAGAATATATACATGTATATATATATTTTAAGCAAGTCTACGCATGTTCAAACACAAGCTGAAGCAGCGCTCTGCTCGCGTGCAAATGCTATTCTGTTGGGAGACGTATATGCATGTTCAAACAAGTTCAAGCATCGTCCTTTACAAATTCTGCGTTAATTTTCAAATAATAGTGTAAATATTTTTAGCTTTAGACATAAACAATATAAATAGGGTAAGCATTGTAAATTTTTAGCGAATGAAAAAATCGATATGTGAAATTTTCTATTAATTGAGTATTTAATACATCAATATTTTTCCCATACTTACAGCCAAAATGGTGCCTCTAAAATTTTGGCGCCCCTAACAAATTTCCGGGTTGCCCGACCCTAGAGCGGGTAACCTCCCCTGAGTCTAACAGGGGAGCTTCGACGTTCTCCTTGCTTGCTTTGGCTATTTGGCCATCTCGTTTCCTTTTATTCCTATGTGGGATGTTATTGTAATTAATTTTGTAATATTTCTGGTTTCTTGGAGATTGTGTTGAAGAATTTGTATTTGATGGGTCAGATTGTTTATTGAGTATTTGTCTTCTAGTACTATTAAGGAATTTGTAGAGTCAGACAAAATTAGAAATTTTGGTTGGTCAGATGTTTCGATCAGATTGAAGGCCTTTTGTATTGCTGTAAGTTCTCCTTTTGTAATACTTGCAGTTTTGGGAAGTCTGTAACTAATAGCAACGTTTTTAAAAACTACTTCTAGCCCGACTTCATCTTCTTTATTTTGAGGTATCGGTGTATATGTGCTGGAATCTTTGGTGTTTGTTAACTATTTTTTGAAACATCTTGTGAAAAACCAATGAGGGTGTGGTGTCTTTTTGGAACTTATGCAGTGTCATGTCACATGGCATTGTCCGGAGTATCCAGGGTGGGTAACTATTATATTACTGAATTAAGATTTCTTGTCGTAATATAATTTATTAACAAGAATGAGAGAAAGTTGTGTCAGTGCCTCACACCAGGTTTTTTAAAATGTATAAATAAACATTATTTTTAATTATTTTGATGTTTATATCGGGCTATTGATTATTGATTTACTTGGAGAAAACTCGAATAAACAAAACCTATTAGTATTTTTATTTTGCTTACTTCATTCCTTCCTGAAATTGAAGTCATGCTTTTGGTCTAAACAAAGTTTTGACTACTGTTTTACAAAATAGTTAATATTTTGAAAGTTATTTTTTCCTTGATTTGTTTTCTTGAGTATTCTACTTTTAGTTCTATGCGATAGTCCACGTGTAAATGTCAAATCTGATATATTTATAGTATTGATTTCCTGAATGAACTATTTGAATACATCATTTTTTATTTACTTCCTACTTCCTTCGGAGAAAACTTCATGTAGAATATCATTACTAATAAGTCGGCTGGTGTAGAAAACATTCTGTGATTGTTAGTCTAATGTAAAAATAAAAATAATTTGTTGAAATTACATTTAATATATGCTTATTTAACCGCTGGGGTATGGTAAATAAGTACAGACACGAAACTTTGAAATTGAAAATCTTAAAAATAAACATTTACTACAAAATTTCACTAATACGAGGTCCCGCATATTTGGGAAGGCAACACTTTCGACGGAATGCTTAAGGGATAAGAGTCATATAATAACTTCCAATAATAACAATGCTAAAGGGAAGGGATTAGTACAGTGGTTAGCACATCGGACGTCCACGCGGAGCTCCCGAGTCCGAATCCAGCTGTGCTGCCCTTAGATTTTTTTCTTCGTAGGAGCCCTCTACTCTCTGCTTAGTAGGAGCCTCACTGTCTGGTGATGGACATGTTGGTCTGTAACGAGAGATTACTGTCCAAGGCCGGCAGTACAATAAGAAGGCTCCGGGCGCTAATGCAGTAGATGTTGACGTGCCTTAAAAATTAAAGAAAAATTCACACAACTTAATCTTATTACAATTATAATGGAAAAATTATCTTTGTTGTCAGTTGAATCAAAATCTTTTCTTTTTTTTCTTTTCTTTTTAGCGAATTGTGTTTATATGTGTATGTGAAAAAGCATCTCAGAAACCAAAAATCGATGTAATAAAACTTGATGAAATACCAACAACGTTTCCGTCTCATGATCGCTTAAAATTCATCAACAGGAAGTTTTTTTTACTTTCTTGAAGAAATTTTTTTCTGCAATCCGCAATTTTCTAATAAAAAATGACTTTAACGATTTTCTTTAAACTTCACACAATAACCATGCACATTAATGTCTATCACTTTTATTTAAAACCGTTTCCCGAAAAAATTCAATGTGGGAGTTACTAAATATGAAGTTTCATACGCAACAGTTCTTGGGGATTGATCGAAGCGCTGTCTACTGGATGTTATAGCAACTAAATTTGAACCAAATTTCTCAATTAGAAGATAATTTTTCCATTATAATTGTAATAAGATTAAGTTGTGTGAATTTTTCACACCAATTTTTTTGTTAAGTTTAAGTTGATCACAGAGGGAAGTTTATCTTTTTGTTTCATAGTTTAGTTTACAGAATTTCATAACCCCAAATTAAATTACTTTTTTAGATAGAATTTCTAAACTCTCCTACTAGGAGAAATAGAAATAAGAAGAAGTGAAAAACGTCCAACCTTTCTCCAAATATTGAAGAGACCTTTACCTCCTTCTACTATGTTTTTTTTTTGACACCAAAACTTATTCTGTGTACATACAACTGGACTTCGACCCCAACCCATAGTGTATACTTTGACAGTAGACATATTGGGAACAGGAACGATCATTTGCGAAGTTCAAATAGTTAAATAGGTACAACTTAGGGGAAAGCATGAAACCTCTTTGTTTCTTTGTGGCTTAATCAAAAAACATTTCCTCAAATAATTATATACAATTTGTTTAAAAATTATCACTTTTTGTATCAAAGTCA
Organism: Triatoma infestans; assembly: GCA_011037195.1. NCBI lineage: Eukaryota > Metazoa > Arthropoda > Insecta > Hemiptera > Reduviidae > Triatoma > Triatoma infestans. Next base: position 10,574 of record JAAEAF010000883.1, read on the forward strand.
AATTTTTTATTTATCATTTTGAATATTTTTCAAAAACATTGAAATTTTTTGCTTAAAATAAAAACCTCCTAATTATTTTATTAATTCTTATGGTTCGTAATAATTAATAAACTAAACAGAATTTCTTATTTAACTAAACAGTTTTTTTTTTCTTATTTATTGCATAATCAACCATCTTAGCATTCATAGTTCTACATTTTTGAAATTCCTACTTTATTAAATAATCGCTTTCATTAGTCTTCTTATTTGTTTAACTGTTCTCTCTCTATTTCTGTTTATTAAATAATTGATCTCATTGTTGTTGTTAGTAAACAGCTTTTTAACTAAGTCATATTTAGCAGATGCATAATTTACTGTGTAAAAAATAATCGTAAGTAATCTTGGCATAATAAATATCAAAACTTTTTATGAGTGATTTTTATCTCCTTGGATATCTTTTGATTAGTTATCAGTATAACTGACCCAGAACTATGTAACAATTATCTTAAATGATAAATTTTCTCCATTAATTAAAAAATCTTAGAAATGTTAGGAAAAAGAATCAATTCTGCTTCTTAATTAGCAATAATATGAACAGTAATAGATAAACATATAGACCAGTTTATTCTAAATAGATAAGTTAAACTATTACTGATTACATTACTACAAATCGTCAGTCTAGTTGGACAATTTTATACCTTTCTTGCTGTGGCTTAGACATAATTTTTTAAGAGTTTCCGAATTAATAACTAAATGTTACAATTTTACAAAACTAATATTAAAGCATCTACTTCTAATATTAACTGGTTTACATTAGTCTCATTATTAAGTAATATGCGCCTTGGGGATAATTAAAATTATACAAAGGGAATGAAATTCAGAAATCAATGTAAACAGTTAATGAAAAATTAAATTCTCAAATATATTTAAATAGAGCAGACCAATCTCCTCTATTTAACGTTCATCCTCATCTCGTTCTAAGTTCAACGTTGTCTTGCCGGACAATCTGAACCTGATGTTGAAAGAATTGGATAGAACCTAATTAATTGGATCACGATCTTTTGTTCTTTTATACTTTCAAATTACATAACGAGATGCTTGTGGTGAGAGAGAGTCAAGCACCTCATATTAGAAACCATACACATTAAAAACAATCACATTAACTTATAAGACTGAACCGATTTGATAGCAGAATGAAATTCAGACAGTATGTAGTCCATTACCAAATAGAACATGGCTAATATGCTCGCTCAGAATGCCAAAAACAAAATCAAGATTTATATCATTTAAATGAAAACTGGGAATTATATGCTTAGATTACGAATTTCTGTTTTTGCTATAGAAGAATTTTTGTTAATAATATGAGTAAAGAGCTTTTCAGTTCATGTATTAAGTTATCTTTAAAATCCAATACATATAATAGAGCTAGACTTTTAGACATTTCTAAGACTCAATAGTAACCATAAAAGATTCTCTCAATAGCAACCTAAATTGGTAATGTCACTAGTTTGAGCAGCGGTTAAAACTTTACTAATGAAATCTAAATGAAGTTTGAAAGTAAATTTATAAATAACACTGCAAACGTTTCTATGTTGAGCATCCTCTCTAGAATTAGTTGTATTTCTTGATAACTTAAATATTATATATTATGTGGTTGTCTGTCAGCCGTTGGAATAAATAATCTTAAAAGTTGTGAGGTACGGCCAAAAGTAAAAACAAGATGAATACTTGTGGTAATTCACAATTCAACAAAACCTTGATGCAGAGAACATTTTAATTACAACTTAGACACTATACATTCAAAATACTTTTTTGTCTTGAAAGATAATAGAATTAATATCTGTCTTGTTTTTAATAAGTGCCTCTTGCTTTTACTTCTAGACGAACTTCAAAACTCTTCAGAATATTAAATATTGTATACATAATATTACATATTTATAAATATTATATAGAATATATTATCCACACCAGAATTCAAAATTTGAAACCTCGTAGTAATTGTTATTTTATTATCAGAAAAACAATTTAGACTACATATTGTTAAATGTGAATTTAACAAGGGAAACTTCTGTAAATTGCCTTTGGATGATAGGGAAGAGTATTCCCCTTTCTACTCTCATACTTCCTTTTGACTTATTTAAATTACAAAAAAAAGAAAAGTTATTGATTAAAATCTTAATTTATCAACCTAACCTTATATTAGAAAAAACATTCAACCACCCCATTACTACAATTGCCCCTCACACCAAATGATAAGGTAGAAATAGTACACATTATGTCATTACGTTTACCCTAGTAGGTGTAATGTTTGATTTTAATTTTATTCGAATCAACAAGTTTTGTTTCCATGTTTCTCTCAGACAATTTCTAAATTATTCCTTTAAAATTACACTTTAAATCCACACTTTTCTTTGTAAATCTGGGTCATATCCCAGTTACAAAGCTATTATTTTCGCTCTGCGCAATCAATCCGGCAGCCAACTGTTTCCTCCTTAGCCTTCTTCGCCTCTAAAAATACATTTGTTACGAGAGTCCTTTTCATGTAGAATTTTTTTCTATGTAAATCCCCTTTGAATTAGGCACTTTGAAAGGGGGAAATTTATAGCTTGTTGTTTTTGTATCAGAAGAAGAATCTGAGTTTCCGTTGACAGTTGCGCGGTATAGTATGCATCTAGTCAATCACAGGAAAAATACTATGAATGTCTTTTCATAAATGATAATCGCCAACATTGTTGCAAGCATGAAACCGTGAAACCATCATTTTTGAATTCCTCTCTAAATGAAGCTGTTTATGTGAAAAAATTTGGCGCATAAGTGAAAGTAGTGAAAATCTTCTTCTACTTGTAGGTCAGTTTCAGATGTGAAAATAGGATTTTGTCAGGTCAATAATTTAGGAATCCCTGAGACTGCCTAATATTAGCAGTGCAAGATCATGGTCAGCAAGCATTAGCATTTTTGTGCATTCATAAATTTTTTAAATTGTTTTAATAAAAAAAATCTGGTACGAAACACTCACACAATTTCCTCTTTCTCCAGTTTTCAAAATTGTAATTGATAAACATTATACTTAGTATACCAGATTTAATGAAATTCGTCGATGTTTTTATGGAGTAAATAAAAAAAACTGTTCAGTAAAAACACACTTCCAGTTTATTAATTTTCTTGAAACTCGGAATTTTGGCAATCTATTTATTTCTAATTAATTTTGTCTAGATCAGTGGTCCCCAACCTTTTATTACCGAAGAGCATATTCCAAATTGCCGATGATGTAACGGGCACCATTCATTTTTTAAAGCTAAATTTATAGTTACTTTCAAATTAATATCACAAATAATGTACAAAACAATATATTTAATTTAACATTTACTTATAATATGTATGACAAACTAAAAATACAATACAAATAAGTTTTATTAAAAGTTAATGTGATCTTAGCCACTGACCATCACAATCAGGCGAATGCCTCATAGTCAGGGTTGTAGGCTGATATTCCTGTCCGCAGACAGTCATCAAGATGCTCGTCGGTAATTCGAGATCTGTATTTTGATTTTATTATGTTCATGGTTGAAAACAATGAAGATAAATATGTATCCACATAAATGTGTATTAATAAATAAATAAATTTAGTTTTAGATCTTTTATTTTTTCTTTCTAATTTGAGATTTAACTGGATAATTAGTTATCAAAAGTGCTATGTTTAGAAATGAAGTAGCGTTTAACGTTATATTTTTTTGCCACTGCAACTGTACTACCCACAATAGACAAACACATTAATCTTTAATATTTACGAAACAATAGGATTCTTCCCAATCTGTATATTGAAATTATGCGATCGAGATCTTTTACTTGGCCCAGTCATTTTGGGATTAAAAATTTTTTTAATAAAATGTATCAATAACGAACAACAGAAAGCTAGGGAGTTACAAAACACTATGTTAGTCAGGACCTAACTGTAACTATAAATAACCTAACTGTAAGGCAATTTGCAGTTTACAGTTTGAATAAAATTATAAATGAAAATTTTTGGTTTTTGAATCTAAAAATTTCAAAAATCTATCAATTAAATTTATTTTTAATACAAATTTTCGCTTAAATTTCAAATGTTTTGCTTTTCTTTTGTTTTTATTTCATGGTAGCACATACAAAAAAGCGGGCATATGGTTGTGGACCACGGGTCTAGATGGTAGACTTGTATAATCAATTAAGATAGCACTTTAGAAGCAAATATAACCTTCCTCCACTAAAAGCCCGCTTAAATAAGTTTAGTTCAAATAAAAGTTGTAGTGTACATACTTAGTTTGTACATACTTAGTTTAAAGAAAATAGTTGGAGCCGTTTCCAGAAAAATAGCAGAACATTGAAAAATACTTTTCAGTCAAAACGCACTTCCGGTCATCCGATTTTCTTCAAACTCGGAATTTCATTCTAATTAGTATTATTTTGATGATAGAATTGTGTAATAAACTGTAATAGTACTTTAGAGGACAATCTAACCCTACCTCTTCCCCAGTAATGCCCATAAATGCATTTTCGCAAAGAAATGTTTCAAATAAAAATTGTAGATCATTGTATGTGTAATTGATTTACCATGTTTAAACAAAATCGTTGGAGCCTTTTTGGAGAAAATTGCAAAAAAGTGAAAAAAAAAACATTCAGTAAAGTGCTTCTTCCTCCGGTTGAGGAATTTTGACAGATAACATACTGTCGGATCTCATGGTGATACCAAAACGGAATATCAAGTTTGAACATCCTGCGATTTTTCGTTTTTGAGCTATGCTGTTCACCTACATACACACAGAGACCATTTGCTGAAACCCACATTTTTGGACTCTGGGGACCTCAAAACGGATATTTCCTGTGAAAACTGGATATCGAAAATTTGACACGATTACAAATACGTCCTCTTACTAGGAATAAGAGAAAGTAAAAAAAAAAAATCCGCAATAGATATAAACATAATGGCACTTTTAGTTATTAATAAATGAATATGAGGAAAAAGAGAAGCCAGATTGTAAATACAAACAATCTGGGATGAAACACTTACATGACTTTGTCTCACTTCTGTTAATACAGTTATAATATATAAAAAGATGGTATGGGATAACTACCGACGTAATAATCTTCACAGGCAGAGAAGTGCCTGCTAACTACTATGGCTTAGTAGAGTGCTCTAAAATCACTGAACCAACTACATATAAAATTTGAAATTAAACGTTACTAATTCCTCCCACATATCCAAAATCCGTTTCAAATAAAAGAAATATGTTTTTATCTGTCAAGTTAGCATACCAAGTTTAAAGGAAATTGTTATAGTCTTTTTTGAAAAAATTCCAAAAATCTCATAAAGTAGCACTTTCGGTTAGCCTCTTACTTCAAATTTGGAATTCTATCCATGCTTCCAAAGTATATTATGTCTATGGTAAAACCATATATTATCAGAGACATTTTCCGTGGTAGCCTGCTTCATTTTGTGGTCATCGACCGGTTTCGGGCGTTCGCCCATCTTCAGGATGAGTTTTTCAGACAGTGTGTCAACACAGACTCGTACAGAGACTTAGCTTCACACTAACTGAGGTGTTTTTTAAAACTGAAGTGGTACAATAAAGGAAAGCATAACGTTACTGTCCCTCCCCCCCAGAACTCTTAAAATTCAATATTGCTGGGAAAGTGTTTCAAATAAAAGTGATAGGTATTTATGTGAATAGTATAAAGAAAATTGTGAAAACTGAAAAAAAAAAAAAAAGTTCAGTAAAGTTCCGGATCGATAAATTTTGTCCGAAATCTTCGTGTCTGATGCGATGATATTCTAAAGTACTTCTCCGAAAATACTACTTTACAATATATATATATTCCTTTACCATCTACATAATATTAATAAACATTGGCAGCATTGACAGAATATCAAATTTGAAGAAAATCGATATACCGGAAATGCGATTTTACAGGCTGTTTAATTTTTTTTTTAATTTTGTCGAAAACGGTTATAACGATTTTTCTTACGGTTATTACAACAAAAAACCATTAAACCAGAATAACCAAAAAAAATCAAACTCTAATAAACCAAAAAAAACGATTCAGAATCCTTAACATATCTACGTAATATTAAAAACAGAATACAATACATAATAAACAAGCTCACCAACCAAATGTAACACTCTCAAGAAATGCAACTGAAACAGCCATAGTTTCGAGCCATTTACAACCTACAAGTAATAGATACAGGTAGAAAATCTCAAAAACTAAAAATAAAAGAAGCCCTTTATTATAAGCAAGTTCTATGATCACTACGTCCAATATGCCCAGAGAAGAGGCTGTAATGCTATCACATTTATACAAAGATATTTTACAAAAATTATTGATTATATTGTTTGTTTTTTTATGTTAGTATAGCTTTAAGTGCCTTATAATCCTCTTCCTATATACCACATTCAGTATAATAGTGATGATATTTCCTTTCATTTAAAATCATAAAATAATTTAAATTAATTCGAAACCAATTTGTACAAAATAAATTTTCTTGTTCCAATAATTTTATTTCTATCTACAAAGAATATGTAATGAAATCATACATTCACTATTGTTATGATTATGTTTTATTTCAAACTGTGGTAAGGGAAGAGATTATTATTATTTTATTATTTGTCTGTGGGGACCCTACGCTATCCAAAGCCTCACTGGGCCCATATAGCTGCCCCAAGAAAAACAACAACAAACCGAGTCTAGAACAAAAATCCAGACCCGGTTCTAATCCATCTAAGATTCACCGCAGTCCGAATAAATCGGACAATAACCTTAAGCGGAAATAGCCTAAGCTTTTCCACAGACATCCTATTCCGACCAAAGGTCCTGAACCTAATTTCCTCACAACCCAGGCAATCAGTCATAAGATGGATGGGTGTTTTCTCCTCTGTCTCACAGTCTCTACAAAATGGATCGGCATGAGCCCCATTATGTAGAAATGTCTCCTTAAACCACAATGTCCAGTAAGAGATCCAACCAGATGCCTGAGAGCGCTCCGTGAAAAACACAGCATTGTCTCACTGATGGCCTTGTCCGGCCCCCCGATGAGCATTTTGGACTGCCGAAAACCAACTGAACTCGTCCATAAGGGGAGAGATTAGCTCAGTGGTTAGCGTGTTGGACTCTCAAGCAGAGATCCCGGGCTCGAGACCAGTGCTTATCCCTTAGATTTTTTTCTTCCTAGGAGCCTCTACAGCTCTCTGTTCGGCGGTGGACATGTTGTCTGTGGCGAGAGAACACTGTCCAGAGACCGGCTGTGCACTGAGAAAGTTCCGGGAGCCAATGACCAAGATGTTGACGCGCCTTAAATTAAAAAAAAAACTATTGTAAAATAACCTGTAATACCTTCTCATCTGGTAAATAGCTAGCTAGCTATTTCATTCAAACGCTTTAATTTAATGCGCATTCTTTGACGTCCTCTACATAGGACAGGCCAAAAAGAAATAAAACTAACTGAAGATGACTCCATCAGTTCTAAACGTCCTATTTTGTTCAAGTCATTAAATAAATGAAATTGTGAAGACTAGAAGTAAGTAGTTATCACTAATCTATCCCTCGTAATAAGAAATTCAACCTCCTCTCACTAATACCAGATTCTTAAGATGGATTCGTGTGAGGGTTAGTTAAGTTATGTTTTCCTGTAAAACGCCATTAAGGTTTATAACAATAGTATTCTATCAACTTGATAAATTAATTACAATTATATCTGATACCAAAATTCACTCGGTTCACTTATGGAAGTTGCAACATTACTAAACATTTTTTTTCAGTTTTTAGCGACTTTCTCCATAAAAACACCAACGAATTTATTAAATAGTATACAAAATATATACAAAAACCTATCTCTTATATTGTGAAACAGTTATCCGAGAAAATTTATTTAGAGATGTAAGACTAAGTCGTGTGAATGTTCCACACAAGATTATATTATTCCTGTTAATTTTTACCAGATCGATTTTTAAGATCGATATTAAACAAACACAGCTTATTATCACCTCAGAATATGATAGACTTTTAGATAAGTAATTAAGAAAAGGAAAAAAAAAAATTCATTTCAAATTGTCATAATACTTCTTAAGTTGAGTTGGCGCCAAATATTGCTGGTGACATACAATTGGCAAACGGTTATAAAAACGTTGGACTGGTGCCAAGTGGGTTGCGCATTTATATCTATATATTCCTATGTGAACAAAACGAAAAATGACCAAGGAGTCTTGATGTTAGGAGGAGCTTGGAAAAAAGAACTAGGATGGCTTAAATATTGCCTTCAGCAGAGTGAGAGAGAGAGAGAGAGAGAATGATCTATACTGCAGCATTACTCACTTCTTCGACTGTTTTGATCATAGTTTATTAATTTTTTTTTTTTTTATAAATCTTGACGTATTAAATCATGTAAATGATTTTATTTGGTTCCAAGCTTGAAATATTTTTATTAATGTTTGTCCACTTTTTTTTTCTATTTTTATCTATTATCATTGGCGGCGCCCGGAGACTTTTTAGTGCACTGCCGGCCTGTAGACAATGTTTATCGTGTTTGTCTACTGCTATTATTTCAAATAGAACGTTTGGTTTTGTAATAATTACATGAACGAAAGATACAGATAACTTATTTTTTAGAAATTAAAAAAATTCCTGTGTGAAACATTAAAATAAATTAATACAATAAATTCTTTAAATTAAAAAATTTTTACCCAATTACCCTAATATAAATAACAGGTGGTAATGGAGGGCCGCTTAGAAACAAACACACGCACATATATATATAACTCCCTCTTGCTCCTACTAAGTATTGCGATCGTGTTCAATTAAATTGTACCGGAAATACATGTATTTGTGTCCCGTGAGAATGAAAAAAATGTTTTTATCGAATGGCCGCTGTGTGTGTGAACAAAATATCTCCAAAAAAAAAAAAAACACAGAAAGCTCCAAGCATAGTAAGCCCTATTTAAGTACTACCAACGGCATCTGATACGAAGTTTTCCGGCAATATCTATCAACTGGAAATTGTGACTTTATAGAATATCATCGATTTATAACGATTTTTTCTTTAAACTTCGAATACCATCTACTTACATAAATATCTATCACTTTTATTTTTAAAAAAAAATTTTCCCGCGAAAATTATTTTTTGCGGGTTCTGACATACGTATTAATAAGCTTATCCTCTTAAGTCGATTTCAGTATAATGTATGTTACTGTCACTAATATAAGATTAATGTAATTAAAATCATTTATAGAATTCCAAATCTGAAGAAAATTCGTTAACCGGAAGTACGTCTTTATACAATAGGTTCTTGAGTTTTTGTGGCAGTTTCTCGAAAACGGCTACAAGGATTTTTTTTTTTTTTAAACTTCGACTGCTCACTGCACACATACAATTCTATAACTATTATTTGATTGATATTTCTGGTAAAACTGATTTTAGTGGGATCTCTGGAGACTCCTGCCAATGGGATTAAAATTTAAACGGCTGCTATAAGCTTTATTTAAGACAGAGGGCGTTCCCATATTAGTTATACACTAATAGGTATATAAGACAACCTCTAACATATTTTTTATGGCAAACCCATCTAAACGTTAGTAAACATATCATGTTCGAGGAACTTTGCCAATTAGAATTGTATTCATTTTTGTATGTATGTATGTACTTCTGGTGAAAACTCGATTTCCAAAACTTGACGTTCTTCTTATAGCGGGAAGAAATGTAAAATATTCAGTGTAAAACACTTCAACTATATCTCCTACTAAGAGAGTGGCCTAGTCCGACAGTCAGGCAGCCTTGAAGGCACTTTCTTCACACCAAATAATCTCAAGACTGGTGTGGGACTGCCTATCTACCCTAATCGAGGTGGGTGCTCGGAATAAGTTGATACTCGCCTGGGTGCTGGCACTTATGGGGCAACGAAAAGGCGAACGCTCAGGCGAAGAACGGCTCTATGCCTTTATAGGCCCCGAACCCTCATGCAGGTTGCTCAGGAGCCTGATTCAAACTTCTAAACTTCTATCAAGGATTGGATTTCTATCCAATACCAGCATCTGCAATGGTAGGAAATAACACCAAGGCAGAGGCAGGCTAAATTCTTTGTTAAAAGACATTTACCTAAATTTACCAGGCATCTACTAAGCCACAGCCGAAGGGATATAAAGCTAAAGTGTACTAACAGGGCTGAATATACACATGCACCAATTACTACTTGCAGGCAATGCTTTATGCCGATTCTGCAAGGCTGAAGAGGGAACCCCGGTACATATCCTTTGTGGGTTTGCCGGCCTGATGAATACAAGGTTTCTTCAACTGGCGATAAGTAATCCCGAAGCCATGAGCTTCATGCTAGCTACTTTCAGCTTTGCTAGGCCTGATTAAGAGGGCGAAGCTGAAGGATGTGCTATAATCCCAGGGGATCCACAACAGACCTCTTAATGCAGGTCGCAGTGGAATGAGGCTTTGCCCTCCCCGTTTTTCAATCTAATCAAATCTCGTACTAAAATATGAATACAATATTCTATTTGACAAATTTTCTTAAAACGAAATTTATTGCTAAAAGTTTAACTATAAATGGGTGGCAATTATACTTTTTTGGTTTTAGGGCAGAAAGGTTTACCTAATTGTGACTACATTATAGCAGTACTCCAATAAATCTTGTAATGACAAAATTTACAGATTCATCAAAATGCTTAAATCAATTTTTTCGACAAAATGTTGCAAGTAAAACATGTGATCTGAACAGTTAGTACTTAAGAAAATCGCAGGAGCATCGAGGAAATTCTTCTATAAAAAAAAAATCAGAAATTGTTCAATAAAATTTTCATTTCCCGGAACCGGTTTTTTTTTTTACAAAATTCGGAATTTTAACAATTCTTTCAATGCTTTTCAGTTTCTCTTAATACAGGTAAGAAGAAGGAAGTACTGTGATAGTGTCAAATTTGCAAAATCGAGGATTCACCGGAAATATATTCTTTTTGTGGTGTCCAGAGTCCGAAGTAAAGAACATAAGGTTTAAGTTCAAAGAAAATCGTTGATGCCTTTTTCGAGAAAATCGCCGGAAACTGGGTGGGGGGGGGAATCAGTCAGAGATTCATTTTCGGCTATCGGATTTTGACCATTGTTTATATCGATTTATGATATTTGCAATTTTTTGGTTATGTATTATTTTATTCACATAGAGACATACAAACCACACACACGCGCTTGTGTGGTTTATTACACTAGCTCGTTTATTTGTTAAAAATATTTTTTTTTTTTTCTGTACTCAGAGATCCTGAGAAAAATTGGCAAGATTGCATTGTTATAAAACCTTTGGCACAACAGCCCATGCACAGCAGCTTGATTGACGGCAATTTTATTGGAAAAGGCCGCAGTTCCCACGGTCATCTATTTCTGACCTTCGCTGCCAATGTTCGCTAAATGCTCTAGCTCCCCATTTTTTTCTCACGGGCGCTGACTTTGCCTTCACGAGAATCTATATTAGTCATAATAGTTTTATGTATATTAGATACGTAAATAATGGTCATTCAATAAGTAAAGAGACCAAAGATTACACTTTCAATATGGTGTGTTAATTGAATCTCACAATTTATTTGTTTTTCTCCCAGCCAATGAACTCCCGTTCCATCTCTCCTTGTCTCATCTCTCTATTCGGTATTTTATAGCGCAGTAACACTGTGAGTTTTACACTTATTTCCACTTCTTCGTTACTGTGAAACATGACGCAACTTATGATTCTTTGAGCGAACCAACCACAAAAAAGAAACAATGCGACAGTGTCAAATTTTGGAAATTCTGTTATCACCGGAAATACATGTTTTGCTGTCCCCTGTAGGCGAAAAAAATGTTTTTAGCGAATGGTGTGTGTATGTGTGTGTTTTTGTGAAAAATATCTCGAAAACAAAAAGTGGTAGGAAGCTGGAACTTGCTATTCCGTTTAAATACCACTAAGGTAGAGGGCACGAAGGTTTCTATCTAAACCTATCAACAGAAAGTGTAACTCTACTGAGAGTTTATTTTTTTGCGATTGTCTCTAAAACTGCTACAACGATTTTCTTTAAACTTCTTATACTATCTACACACATACACATGAACTCGAGTTAGCTGTAGACCATTATTTCCGGCATTAAACATCCTGACATTACCATCACTGTATATCTACAAGCTCGCTCTGCAACAAAAAAAAAATCCAAATAAGGATACGAGAGGCAACAGACACTGTTATAACATACGCAACAATATCGATATAAACTTACCTTCAAAAAGACTGACAAAATCTGCAGCGGTTCCAAGTATTATGTCCGCGAAGATATATAATAAAATTCCAAATGAATTAAGGCAGTTTGATTATCTCCAATTTAAAAAAAATGATGAACCACTTCTTGATAAAGAAATGTTTTTATAACATAAAAGTGTTTATGGAACAGAACTGGACGGTAGAAGATTTTAAAATAAACTAAATTAAAAGTAAAGTATACCATTGAGTTTTGTTTGTTGTTATTAGGTGTAAAGTTCATTGTCAGTGATCGCAGCCGTATATTTTTGTTAGTGATGAAGTTTTTTTGACGAGCCTATTATATTGTAACTGATGTATACAGGCAAATAAAATATATCATCTCATCATAAATACCTATCACTTTTATTTACAACATTTTCGCAGGAAAATTAATTTTTGGGGGTTCGTGGGGAATATAAAATATATAATACTAATTCGAGGAGAATATGTAATAATAATATTCATTAGAAGCATTGCCAGAATTCCAAACTTTAAAAAAAATCGAATAACCGAAAGCGCGACATTTTTGAATGAATAGATCTTTGAGTTTTGAAGGGGAAGGATTTCGCCGGAAGTGACTATATAAGAACCTCCTTCCTTGCACTTGAAATGCTAATTGCACAAATACGTATAATTCTATCACTTTTAATTGAAACATTTTCTGGGAAGAATATTTTAAGGGAATATGAGAAAATAAATTTGTTTCAAATGTAGGTATGTTAAATGTTACTGGCGCTCTCTTCTGGTCTACAATGTTATTTCATCTATTATCTGCCTTGGGTAAAGATACATGAACCTCTACCACTTCTGCCTTTATGTTAGAGCTAAGTAAATAAAACCCAAGTTTAAAGACAATTTGTGCATTTTATAACTGAATTCACTGCAGCAAAACAAAATCCTGTCACTGTTTTACACCATATTTTTTTCAAGCGTTTCAAGCGTTGATTGCCGAGTATGTGGGCAAGCGTTTTTGTAGACTAATATTCTCAACTGAATATACGTCGCTTTCTTTTTAGCATCGTAGCGTTTTAACTTATTTTCAAGCAACTCTCTTTAGTAATGAAGTTGACAGTACGCTGTTTCACCCCCAAAAAAATCACAGTTTGTGGATAAACATTGTCAACACAAACATGGACTCTACGTGTTGAAACCTCCAATGCTCAACCTACACTCTGCAAAGGCACCCTTGTCTGGCCACTTTTGGAATTGATCAATCCATTTTGTATATATACAACAGTGATTTAAAAGTATGAAGAAGCCACACATCAAGTACGTCTCTTCCGTAATAATAACGAAGAGTGCCAACAGCACCACATCATCCGCAACTATGAAAATCTTAATTAATCGATCTTTAATTTCCACACCACGACCAGTCAAGATAGTAAGATCGTCAAAACAGAGACTGGCTAAAAATGCATTCTATTTGACAAATAAATAATAAAGTCATCTCCAATAAAGAATGTTTATTATTATTATTCGTCTTTGGGAAGGAACCAAATCCTACGCTATCTAATGCTTCATTGGGCCCATGTAGCCCACATAAATAGCTCATATTTTGGGGCCCCACCCCAAAAAAAATCAACAACAAACCGGGTCTAGAATAAAAATCCATACCCATCTAAGATTCACCGCAGTCCGAAATCCGCCCATACTCTTTAAGAGAAATAGCCTAAGCTCTTCCATAGATCCTGTTCCGGCTAAAGGTGCTCACAATCCAAGCAAAATCTCTCATAAGAAAGATAGGTGTTTCTTCCTCAGTCTCTTAGACTTTACAAAAATCGTAAGCATGAGCAATAAAGAATGTTTAGACTACAATTATTAACACATTACGGTGATGTAAATTGCTAATGAACAAATTAAAAAATAAAAAAATCTGGTGTGAAACACTCACACAACTTTCTCTTACTGCAGTTTACAAAATTGTAACTGACAAATTTTCTTCAAACTTATCATTTTTACTAAACGTTTGTCTTCAGTTTTATATCAATTAGAAAATCTAAACTTAATAAAAAGACTTTTTTAAGGAAACCATGCACTCCCCCTCCTCCATGCACTCCCCCTCCTCCAAAACTTCTTTAAATGAACTTCACGGAAAAACTTCCCAGTACAAGTGATCGGTCTCTGTATTCATAGTTGACATATAAATTCATAGAAAACTGAAATATTTCAGTAGCAACGCACTTCCGGACAACTGATTTTCTTCACACTTTAATAGTATTTAGATGTCGGAATTGATATACACATAGATATATAAATTGATAAACAAAATATAATATACAAAGTATTTTTGACTTGAGAGGAAAACATAACCCCAGCCCCCCGCCCTGAAACCACCTTAAGTGAATTTTTCCAAAGAAATGTTGAAAAAAAAAGTTGTAGCTCGTTGTATGTGAAGTCAGTATACCAAGTTTAAAGGAAATTGTCGAACTCGTTTTTGAGGAAATCTCAGAAAACTGAAAAACTGTTCTGTAGAAACGTACTACCGGTCAGACGATTTTCTTCAATTTCCGAATATTACCAACATACTTAATTCTATTTAATATTATTTAGATAATAAAATTATATATAAATTAAAATAGCGCTTTAGAGGAAAACACAACCCCACCTCTTCCAAAAGCACCCATCATTGAAGTTTCCTAGAGAAATGTTTCAAATAAACGTTGATTTCTCCAATACTTTTTATCATGAAGCTAGTGCGGAAGCAATACCAAGTGGCATACAATAATCGACAAATTAGCTGATATGAATATTGAAAGAAATTTCTTTGATTCTTCATCAACTTCTAAGTGCAGTTATGCAACTTGTAAGCCGATCTTTTAATGTCTTCGCCCGTCCCTTAATTTTGCAAGAACTTCCTCAATGGTGGGAATAGGGTAATCCGATATCTTCATTAACTGATTTAAAGTAAAGTTTGAAATCTCCACATAAGCGAAGTTTCCGTTCGACTTCATGATTGGGACTATCGGAGTGCCCATCGGCTTTGCTGAATTCTGAAAAAAAAAAACTAATTCTTCTAAACTAAATAATTCTTCTTCAAGTATTTGTTTAAGGCATTCAGCACCTACCTTGCCTTCACATAAATTGGTTCTGATTCAACCAAATTGATATGTAATTTGTTATTCGTTACCTTTCCCAACCCGAGAGTAAACAGTTCCTTGTATTCAATGTTGACTTTGTCGAGTTCTTTTGTACCTCTTGCTTCTTGGAGAGTAGGGGTTTGTTACACAGCGACATCTTTTAAGCAATTCCAGGCTAATTTATTTGGTCTGAATAAACCTCTTCTAAAATTAGGGCCTTGAATGTTCATCTATTACGTAACAGTTCACCTTTATGGGTTTTTGCATGATAAAATATTGACACTGATATCTATTTTCTCTGGTATGATAATTTCTTTTAAATACGTTTTTAATATCACGTTTGATGTCTTTAATGGGATATAAGTTTTGCCCTAAAATTCGGGTTTTTCGTGTACTGATGATGGAGACAGCTGCACCTGTGTCTCCAGTTCCAATTGCAAGTTTTTATCATTAATTTGTAAATCTCTTAATATAGGTTAATTATTACGAGGGTCGTGCAATAAGTAAGGAGGCAAATCATTGTAGCTCAAAAACGATTTGTTTAATGAATACAATAATTTCAGTGCTTCAAGTTGGCAACCATGCACTTAGTTTCTCATCAGCTGTTCGAGAGTATTTGGTAAGCATAACCTCAATATATTCAGTTAACAATGGTGAGTCTGCTCGAGCATTGCACCTCGGAAAATCAACGCTCAGTGATTAGATTTTTAGTTGCAGAGGGTATCAAAGGTAGTGAAGTCCACGAAGAATGTTGAAAGTGTACGGGAATAATTGTTTGAACCGTTCGAACGTTTACAAATGGATAGAACAGTTTAAAAAGTGGCAGTGTAATTGTGACGAGCAACGAAGTGGACGACCGGTTAAAGTTGCAACTTCCTCCCTCGAATTATTGTTACTATCTCGAAGATCAACAAACCATCAACAGCCAGTATTACTGTGACATGCTCACAAACAAAGTAAGGCCTGCCATTCGAACGAATAGTCGTGGACTTTTGACTAAATGCGTGATTGTGCTTCAGGGCAACGCGCTCCCACACACGGCACAGTTAACTCAAGAAACACTTCTAAAATTGGGGTGGGAGATCCTTTCCACATCCTCCCTACAGCCCGACCTCGCTCCATTAGACTTCCATTTGTTTGGACCCCTTGAAGAGGCTCTTCGTGGGAAACATTTTCAATCTAATGAAGAAGTTAAAAATCAACAATAAATTGGCTTTGAGATAAACACAAAGAATTTTATGCCAGAGGCATACACAAATTAGTAGATTGATGGGACAAGTGTATAAATATTGCTGGGGACTATGTTGAAAATTAGCCAAAGTTTTGTATGTTATAAAGTTTTTGCATAAATCGTTTTTGAGCTACAGCGATTTGTCTCGTTACTTATTGAATGACCCTCTTATTTTTCTTTGACCGGTTATTATTAATGAGGATACTGTCTACACTGTCCACTTCTTCTTCTTCACTGCGTTCATTGTCTTTTTAACTGATGCACTTTTTTATTTTTAGAGCCTATAATTTACAAATGTCTTCTTTTGGACACTTCGCACATTTTGACTTTTATATTTACAGTCTACTTTTATGTGACCTTTCTGGCATAATAGTAACATATTCTGTCCAATTTTCCACTTCTTTAACTTGGATTTTGGTGTTTTTGGTGCCCTTCATCTATTTTAAGGGTTTCACAAGTTCTTGGGAAAAATAAATGATTCTTTTTTACCATTACAATCGAACTAGCAAGCTTTTTTTGAGTTTTCTTCAGTGTTGTTCGCTGTTAGTTTGTACGAATTTCTTTTATAAATTCCATTTGTAAATAAGTCTCATTGTTTCTCGCACTAGGGGTTGCATTCCTTATGATGTTATCAAGTTTCACATAACTTTTTAAGTGCAACAGCCAAAAATTGGGTCAAAAATATTCTCCCAGAATAATGAAAATTTCTTCAAATTTTAATTCAATTGTTTTTTGTTTTTGGAAGGACATAGAGATTTTAAAATAGCATATTTTTTTAATCTAATTAAAGAAATCAACGTACTTGCCTGTTTCTTAGGGTCTTCAATATCATAAGCCTCAAATGCCCTGGAAACCTCAATTAGGGAAGGGATTACCACAGTAGCGAACTGGACTCCCACGCGGAGGAGTCCCTGGTTTGAGTCTAACCATGCTGTCCTTACATTTTCTCTTCCTAGGAGCTTCTAGAGCTCACAGTTCGATGAAGGGCAGTGTTGTCTGAAACGAGAAACACTGTGAGAAGGCTCCTCCGGCGGCGCCAATGACCATAGATGTTGACGAGCCTTGATTACAAAAAAAAAAAAAAACAATGTAATCTCAAGTTATCTTGCTCTTTATCAAAAAATGGAAAGTTAATGTGTGACATTTCTTGTTTTTATTATCCTCGTCGCTAGTATTATACTTTAAATGCTACTGATTGATTCTCTTTTAATCAATAATTATTTATTTTCTACATAAACATACAATTCACCAAATCATAACCTGTCATCAAGACATACATATGGATAAATATTTAGTATTTAAATTTTAAAGAGCGTTTCAAGTGTTGCCAACCATCTTTCATCGGACTCCATCAAACTGAGAGATACGCCTCCAATTATGCTTTATGTTTTGACAAACACTTCAGGATACTGGAGATGTTGTATCGTTCACAAAGAATCACAAATGTTGAAAAGAATTAGTGAGCGCAACGCAGTGGTTTAGTATTTGCATCAGTCACAAACATACTACCATACGGACTTCTGACTTGACTAATTAGAGACTGTTTCAAAACTTTGTTTGACTTGACTGTACCTATGAAAACAAGAGAAATTGACGATGCAATCTATGATCGCTTTATTTACGCTATTCATACTTACGCTTGAGGATCAATAGTTGATAAATCAACTTAAACTTCTCAAGACGTCAGTCTCCCTCTTCAGATAAGAACATTAATAACTAGCAAACATTGGGCCAAATCAATCTGGCACCAAACAAGATACCCTTCCGACAAAAGACACCAGAGACTAAAAACCGCCCTAGCAAAATTTCGAGGGGACTGACGATAGAAAACAACGACAGATTCTGGACACCGACAAGATGGATTATTTATTTTAAAGAAACACAATCCCCTTGACATAAGAACGATAACACATTGGCCAAATCTGATGAAGAAAAGACAAATTTGTTTGCAGAATATCTCTTTACAGTATTTAAGCTACATGCAGATATTACTGATCTTGACCCATTCACATAGAATACCACAAGACCAAATACATTTCTCTTCAGCTTTCTCTGCCTCCCAAAGCATTTAGTCCTTCGGAAGTTTCACAATATATAATTAAACATCTACCAACAAGAAAAGCCCCAAGCTACGATTTCATATCAAAAGTCTTCTCTTTCTCTGCTCTCTTTTTCTTATATAACATTATTTTTATTTGTTTTTTGTTTTACAAACGTGTGTGTGTGTGTGTGTGTGTGTGTATGGATGTATATTATGATGTTTGTTGGTGAAGATTGTAATCTAACAATAGAGATGGGCCCAAACTAAGAGATAAATATACTAATTAAACTAATCTAAATAACAATTTAAATTAATGCAATTAATATTGGAAGTCAATTCAAAAATGTAGTTCATTCCTGGGTAAAATTTTACAGACCACTATAATTAAATACTTTTTTTTTTATGAATATTCTTATTAGATCACCTGAAGCAATTAGATTCATGTTAACATGCTTTGCTACATCTTTAACTCGTCCTATTATTTTTGTAAATAATAAATACGGGGCAAACCGGGCCGGGTTTGTGTAGTGCGCAAACGCTATATACAGGCTCTTAGCGATCAATAGGCGTGACCTAGTAAAGTAGCAAGGAGACGAGGGTGTGGTAGTGCGTTGGATGGGATGAGAACCGGCTCATTCACAAGGCGCCGCCGCCCCAGGAACACCTGAACACAACCGCCACTCCGCCGTATACATCGCGCCCTACTATACTTCCCCACTTCTTCCCCCACCGCCACCACCAAACTACTACCTACTTCATCTGTTCTCATACTAACCACCCCTCTCATATTCACTGTTTCACCTTCTTTCTATACTACTCTGACTTCTTTCTCAACTGCATGAGTTTAAAAAAAAAACAAAAAAAAACCTGCTAATGGGCTCTTTTACACCTAGAACATAATCTAACCTCTTCTTCTGCTACCTGCCGATGTTGTACTTGACCCTTACCTAGTTGCCATCCTTTAGTTACGCCTAGTCAGCATAACGGTAAAGTAACATCACTTCAGATACTCTTAACTAATGAGTTCACTACATATCAAACAACAGTAGTCTATGGTCTTTAGTGTTTAACCATAGAATAGTAATAAAACAATAGTTATGAGGAAAAAGTTTAAATAATATTTAATAAACTTACAAATTATTTACTTATAGTGGCCATCCATTTCTTGGCAGAGATTTTCTATGTATAAAAAAGAAAAACTGAGTGAGACAAACAACAATCCACGATGCACCTTCTATTAAATTATAAAAACCTTTATGTAAAAATTCAACTATTTCTTACTACAGTTATTATTGTAATTGTAATGGAGAAATTGTCTTCCAGCTTGTAATTTTTACTTAACGTCTGGCTGTTACTAATATCACTATATCTATAGTTTTAATGGGGCATTTTGAGTGTGACGAGATTGTTACCATGTGGCAGCACTCAGGTCCAAACCTAAAAATAATGAATATTCACTTTAGCAACAAATAGCTTCCAAGGAATCTATTTAAATTCTTTTCTTTTTTTTTATTTCAACTGTTTCAAATAAAAGTTATTTTAACTGTTTAAATAACTCTAGTTAGCATTTCAGTTTTTTATAGGAAACTTCTGTGCCGCTCACTTAACTATTCTCCAAGTCAGCTTGACGATAAATACGTAAGGAGAATATCTTAAAATTTCAAATATTCCAAAATGGACTTTTAGTAAAAATATGGACCACAAATTAATATAGAGAAATTGGTACTGCAGTGTCACTTTAGAGGAAAGTTAAACTTTTATAACGGCCCCTTTCTCAGTTTTATTTAGGTGTAGGTAGTTCGTGATGTTTAAAGAAAACTATTGAAGGAAAAAAAATAGAACAAGCAGTAAAGTTGCAATTGTGATTAATGGGATTTTTACCGAAAACTTATGTTGAATGAGATGATAGTACTCATTGATTGAGCTCGGTGTGATTTTTATTACTTTCTCTCATAGGATTCTCTTAAGACGAAACATAATCGTGTCAAATTTTCAATATCGTATTTTTATCGGAAATACAAGTTTTAAGATCATATGATTAAAAAAAAAGTGATTTTTAGCAAATGGTCTCTATATGCATGTGTCTGTATGTTTTTACTTTCTTTTACTCCTAGTAAGAGGAAGTATGTAATCGTGTCAAATTTTCGATATCGGTTTTCACCCGGAAATATCCGTTTTGAGGTCCCCTGAGTCCAAAAAAGTGGTTTTTAGCGAATGGTGTGTGTGTGTGGGGTGTCTGGTGTGTCTGTGTGTGTGTATGTATGTGAACAGCATAGCTCAAAAACGAAAAATCGTAGACCAGTTCAAACTTGATATTACGTTAGGTATCACCATGGGATCTGACGGTGCGTTATGTGTCAAAATTCCTCAACCGGAAGTACCACTTTACTAGTTGTTTTTTTTTACGTTTTTGCAATTTTCTCCAAAAATGGCTCGAGATTTTCTTTAAACTTGCTATATCAACTGCACATACAAACAGCTACAACTTTTATTTGAAACATTTCTCCAGGAAAATTCATTTAAGGGCACTTCTGGGGGAGGGGTGGGGTTATTTTTCTCTAAAGTGCTATCACAGTTGATTATACAATTGTATCATCCAAACAAAATTAATTAGAAATAAATACATGGCCAAAATTCCGAGTTTCAAGAAAATTAGTAAACCGGAAGTGCGCTTTTACTGAACAATTTTATCAGTTTTCGACGAATCTTATTAAATTTGGTACACAAACTATAAAAGCTGTCAATTATAATTTGGAGAACTGGAGTAAGAGAAAGTTGTGTGAGTGTTTCACACCAGATTTTTTTCCTGGTGAGAGTATCCCTAACACCAGGGAGTTTATTTCTACATGCTCCATACAAATTGTATACTACATGATGTATTTTATTTACAGCAATAATTTAATATATTATAACATTGTCTGAACTTATAAAGCAAATTTTTGAGATGGCCGTTAAAAAAGAGAAAAATAAAAGAACGATAATTATTTGAATGTGTAGCCGTCAATTTCAAATAAACAGAAAGAAGTAAATTATACAAAAAAAAAATTAAATGAAATAAAAAAAATTAATAAAGTATTGAATATTTAATAATCAAGTTGATCTAAAAATATAAAAAATGCTTTTAAACATTTTAAAATTATACAACAAATTTAAATTATTTTAACACAAATAAGTAACGGAAAAATTAAACGGCTCTAAGTAATGGAAAAATTAAAATAAAGTTAAAGTTAATAAATTGAAATTAAGAGACTATCAAAATCAATTTTGTTGACATATATAGATACTTTTTACCAATTAGTTGTTTGTAGTCCTGGACAGGCCAAACATCTCCATGAAGGATGATCTCTCTGACGAGATCTGTTCGTAGATGTGTCTTTGTGTGTATGTATTTGAACAGTATAGTTCAAAATACAAAAAAAATGTATTTTGATATATGTTCTGCAAAAAAATGAAAAATCGCAGAAAGTTCAAACTTGACATTCGTTTAGTTTTAATGTAGTGACCCGACAGTAAATTATTTGTCCAAATTGATTTTTCCAAAAAAGGCTGAACCCCATGTATATACATAGAAGGAAATGGAAATGGCCATTTCATTCTAGAAATCTTCACCAGAAAAGAAGGGCAATCAACAAACAAATTATGATTGGTAACCGACTGGAAGGAAAAGAAACAGATTTAAGCCTGAGTTCAGATGGGATGAAGAGATGGGGAAGAAATGTAGCGTTGCGATGACACTAAGGAGTTAGGAAAAAGAACAAATGCTTATAAAAATGAATTTACTCTTTAAACAGTTAAAATAAAAACCAAATTAGAGATCATTAAGCTCACCCAGTAGGTGATTTTGTGTCTGTAATTATTGCAAAATGGGTGTAAAGTCTTTATTATTCACACACGGGCCTAGGGCATAGCGCCAAAACCGGTGCCTATGGTCACTTGGCATTGCCTACATAGTAGGCAAGTTACCGTCCCTTCTGCGGGGAGGAGGACCTCTATTTACCCATCTAGTCCTTCGTCAAACAGTCTAATACATTATTAATAGAAATGCGTTAAGATCAAATAAAAATTGTTTTATTTTATTTAGAGCCGAAATTTTGTAAGTTTATTTCTTTCCGTCATTGTTTGGTATTATCAAGGATGAATGAATGAAACTTTATTTAGAACATATCAATTATCGTTACAAATCATACAAAAAAAATGGAAGAATTTTCAGACTGCAGTGCCTACATACAACTCTAAAAAGTTACTAATTACAGAGATTAATTTACTCACATGCTAAGGAAACAGGTTACTTAAAAAACCTTAACTACACGGAGGAGTTATTAAAGCAAAATGTACTTTAGCCTTTTATGCTTATATTTTTTTATAATCAAAGAAACTTAATTTATAATCTACAATGCTTTTTATATGAAGGTAAAGGACTGTGTACACAGGAAGTTACAAATTTTTTCCATTATAAAAGGGCTATACATCCGCTGGCCAACTTCAAGTGCTGCATGCAAGTAGTCTATAGGTGTCCATCGAGGTGATTTATTATTTGTACAATCGTAATAACGTATAAGTATATAGTTAACTAATACTGTTATAATTATAAAATACTCACACATTGACACTATATACGAGTATAATATATTTAGAAAAAGTGTGAGTGTGAAAATATATACAAGGTTGTCGTAACTGGAATAACTGACTACAATTTTTATTGTCTTAAGAAAATACAAACTTATGACAAGGAGCCAAGCTCGTTTGAATTCTACTATAAAAAAAAGAAAAAGATTACATAAGATATACAAGATATAATGAAATTAAAGTCACAAAATGTACAGAATAAAAAGACAAATCTCTTTTACAAAGTAAAATCACATAAATTAACTTATATTTTTTTCAAATAATAGATCTTTCTCATTTTAATGCTGCAAAGGCAGCAAAATCAGAGAAGAAAACAAAAAGAAAACAAAAAGAAAAACTCTTATTCAAGAAACAATTAATATAAATTAAATAGCTAAAAGTAGAAAAATAACAGTACACTTGGTGGATGTTACAGAAAATTCGCTATTATTAACATTTAAGTAAATGAGGTCAATATTGAGGGCACTAAACATTTTACATATTATTTTTCAAATTTAAACAAGCATTAGTCCTTTAAGCATTTTTCAAATTTAAACAACAAATAGGTCCTTAATTTTCTGTACTGAATTTACGAACAATAATTTTTCCCACTTAACATCGTCTGAGAAATGTAAACGATCTGCAATGTACTTATTAATGTACTTATTTCTAAACTCTTTATAGAATCTACAATGAAAATAAAAGTGTAATAAATTGTCAGAATCAGTTTTACATAGAGGGCAAGTATTTAGACTATTAAATTCGTATTTCTTTTTCTTAATAATAATTCTAGTGTATTTCTCCCCCGTCAATGTTAATTGAGTGATAAATTGTAGATATGTAAGATTACAGTTAATTTGGAGAGCATGATTATCTAAATTATAATTACAAATTACTCTAAATAGCGAGTTATATTGGGAATTGAGTACTTTATTTATGTCTCTGCTATGTAGGTAATTATTCATTTTATTTATTAAATTATTCAGTTCCTTTTTTATAAAAATAGGATTCTGTGAGTCCCATACATTCATAGCTCCTATAGGGTACAACAAATTTTTAACAGAATCGACCCAATTAAATGGAATGTGTTTGTTAAAAGAGACTATTTTTGTATTAAATTTTCATAAATGCGGATCCACTAGATAACTTTCTTTTTCAAATGGAAATTAATATTTTTATCGCAAAAAAAAAAAAAACATGTAAAGTGATATAAACTTCAAAATGATTGTATTAAGTTGCTTCATTTTGCTTTGATGAATCTGAAAATGAATTATAATTATAATTCTGTGTACTGGCCTTTGATAATTCTGTGCTTCCTTTTATAATTTTATATATTAGTATATAGGAAAAATTTATATTATATTAGTAATATTTTGTGTTAATTATTATAAATATTTATTATAATATTATAATATTTATAATAATATTAATATTATTTAAATATTATAATATATAATATTTATTATTATAATAAATAATGATATTATAAATATTTAATTTATTATAAATATTTATTATTTATTATAATAATATAATGTTTATTATTATTGTTAGCATATTATAAATACCTTACACGACATCTGATTGGTAGCTGGATGTAAAGCTCATCTGAATAAAAACTGTAGCGTATAACTAGAAAAATACTACATAATTAGGGTGGGAGGAAATCAAATGAGTAGTCAATAAATAAATAAAAAACCCTATGGCGCAACAGCCCATGAAGGACCAAGGCTTGCCAGACGGCGTTTGAATAGGGGTCGTGTGGTAAGCACGCCGCAGTTCCCACGACGCTTAGTTGCGGCCTTCGCTACATAGGGCGCTACTAACTGTAGCTTCCCACTTTTTATCAAGATGCTGGGTCAACACCGACTTTGCCCTCACGGGAATCGAACCCTGAATTCTCGCACGAAAGTGCGCTAGCCACTAGACCAAAGCGCGAGGACGAATACTAAATAAGGGAATATTTTAATAATATTTTTTGGAAGGCTGCCATTAATTTTTGAAAGGAAAAATTAACAGAAACCTAATTTAGAAATGAACAAATAGCCGGGAAACTCTGGTCATCAAATCACACATGCCGAGAGATTTAAAATTGAAACATTGTCTAATAACTCGATATACTAATAACCTGTTGTTTTAAAGTAAATTCTATCAAATTAATTTAATAATAATAATAATAATCGTATTTAGTAAATGAAAAAAAAATCTGGTGTCTGAAACACTCAACGACTTTCTCTTAATGCAGTTAACGTAGATAAATGACAAAAATTTTTTCAACTTGTAATTCTCCCTGGATGTTTAGTTGCCTTCTGTTTTTTATATCAATGGCAGAATCTAAAATTAATAAACTGATTTTTTGTTAAGGAAAGCACAACCTTACCTCTCTCAAAAAACGCTTTTTACTGAACTTTCTAGATAATTTTCCAAAAACCACTTTTTTTAGAGTCAGGGGACCTCAAAACAGATATCTCCGGTGAAAACTCGATATCGAAAATTGACACGATTACATTTACTTCAATACAAAATATTGAAGCTAGCCAAGTCAATACTCTATTTATGAGCAAGTCCCGTAAACAACTTCGCTCCTACACCGATAAAAGAGATTCCCCTATAATTAGAAACATTGTCGTATCTCCTTCCTTGTATAAAGTGGAAAATGTACTTGGCGATACCATTTAAATTTATTTCTTTATTTCTTTATTCAATGTTTCATTTTAAGCAATCGTTTTGTACCCAGAATAGTTTTGACAAAAGTTGCTGGAGAGGTTGGTTGATATATCGCTTAAATTGTTATTTAATGAATTCATTTTTCAGAACGTTAGGATGATTGTCTGAATGGATGTCGAGAAAAATTCAATTTTTTCAATGAATGATAATGTAAGGCTTATTTTTTCTGGCGGGTTCAATTAGTTATAAAACTGTTGAAATAATATTTTGACTAGTGCATTGCGTCTAAAAAATTAACGTACCATCTGCATTCTCTTTGTCCTACCATTAAAAATTATTAGATCGTTAGTGGAAAGAATTCTAGCCATTCCTTTCTCCTGTGTTTAAAGTACTGTCTTTAAGTTACGCCCTAAGCTAATATTTTTTTTGTTTTTATTTTTTTAAGATTTTTACAATTGCACAGTAACATGCAGCAAGTAAAAAAGATAAGCAATGAAAATGGAAGTATGCGCATTGGTCAGCGCGCACACCCTGACTTGAAGTTGTGAACGCCGGATAACCAGCGATAGCAGTCGTAATTCGCCATTATGGCCTTAGTGTGTACAACTATATCTTAAGATAGCCTCATTATGTATTTAGATAGTCGTGCGGCCATCGTCCCCTTAGTCTTCTTGGCGGGTTTGTGGGGAGAGTGGAAGTACAGAGGGTTTGGATTAAGGGATTTGAATTAGAAGATAATTTGGAATGATTTTAGAGTAGCGGGATTTGGCTAAAGCAGTGACGAAGGGAATTGTTAGGTCAGTGTGAATAGTGAGGTTAGAAACGTAGAAGAGAGCATTGATGATGGTGCTTAGGATTTCGGGCTGTAGGGATTGAATGCGATACAGGTTTTTTGTTTCTGGCAGTCCTGTATATAATTCGAGTCCGTATGTCCAAATATGAGCTAGTAAGGAGTTGTATAGTTGTCTTCTGTTGTGCTTGTAAGTTTTAAGCTTTTCTAGTAGTTTTTTTTAGCATTATGCATCGGTAGTTTATTTCATTTCGTTTGAGTCGAATATGAGGATTCTATGTTAATCGTCTGTCAGATTTGAGTTACAATTGGGAAAAAATTATGGTTAAATTGAATGGCGGGAAGGGTTTTTCGGTTTAGGGTGAAGACTGTGTGCTTGGATTTGTGTTGCTTAACCTTGATTCTCCACCTACAGAGCCAGGCTTTGAGGAGATTGAGATGGGTTTGAAGATGGCAAGTAGCCATGACGGGATCACTATTAGAGGAAAGGATAGCCATATCATCGGCGAAGGAGAAGGTTGTAGGTGGATCTAATGGGAGATCGGTCATGTATACTGTGAATAAAAGAGGAGCAAGTATGCTCCCCTGTGGGACTCCAGCGATGATGGGAAATATAGGATAAAAGAAAGTGCCTAGGAAAACCAGGAAATGGCGATCGGAGAGATATGATTTAAGGGTGAGGTAGTTTCCACAATAAAGCCGGATACCAGACCCGATCGAATGCTTGACAGATGTCAAGAAAAACTGCCGGGCAATAATGTTTCCGCTCAAGGGAGGTAGCGATGATGTCTACAACTCTATGTGCTAGATGGATGGTAGAGTGACAGTTACGGAAGCCAAATTGATGGT
Organism: Triatoma infestans; assembly: GCA_011037195.1. Classification (NCBI taxonomy): domain Eukaryota; kingdom Metazoa; phylum Arthropoda; class Insecta; order Hemiptera; family Reduviidae; genus Triatoma; species Triatoma infestans. The sequence continues at coordinate 38,094 of JAAEAF010000883.1, forward strand.
TAGGTATGAAGAAAAGTGGATTTATTAAAGTTTATAGACGGGATACTAGGAGCTTTTCAAAAATTTTGCCAAGTAACAGAAGTAAGCTGATAGGTCTATAGGAAGAAAGGGAATGACGGGTTTATTGGGTTTAAGGATCATGCGAATAGAGGAAAATTTGCAGAGGGTAGGAAAGTGAGCCGTTCTAAGGATAGCGTTTTATATATATATATATATATGTATGTAAGAAAAATAACAGACTTGGGTGGGAGCTGAAAAAGGATGTGGAGGGTGATTAGGTGATACCCAGGGCATTTTCTTTTCGGTAGATTTCGAATTACTAGCTTTACATTTTTTGGAATAATAGGTTTTGGCGGAGTAAATTTATACTAATATTTAAGTTAAATACTAAGTAATAATTAAGTAAAACACTAATGTCTAAGTTAAATCACTTCAGTTTGTTTACTTAAGAATCAGCATCGAACATTACAATTCCCATGTAAAAAGTAGTTTTCCATTTCAAATTCCTATAATAAATTATTCAAATTTGTAAAATTAATATTCCCAACTATATATCGGATACAGTATACTTATACATCTTCCTATCGTTTGTACTTTATCAATATGTAGCAAATAGTATTTAAGTATAGTTCCATTTGTTTAATAAATAAGGATGATAGCACTTTCAACATGATACTGAAGGTTATGTATAAACAGTGAGGCAGACAAAATTTTTTTATAAGAATCGCTAAAACATAAAGGACGTTAAGGATCCATATACAAACCAAAACAAACAGACAAAACGACAGTTTATTTGTGTATAATAATAGTTTATTTGTTTCAGGACGCAGTACTATATAAATGGTCTTAGAATTCTAATTAACATTCATCATTAAAAACAATTCATATACTAATAACAACAAAATACATTGTGCACAAAAAGAAAAAGAAAGATAAATAAAGACTTGAAAAATAAAGACAGGAAAGGGAGCTAAGTGGTTAGCGTACTGGACTCCCACGCGGAGGACCCGGGTTCGAGTCCAGCAGCATCTTCCTAGGATTTTTTCTTCTTAGAGCCTCTACAGTTCACTATCACTATTCGATGGTGGACAGGTTGTCCGTAACGAGAGAACACTGTCCGGAGACCTAATCTACCTGAATTTATAGTAAAAACTAATAATACATAGCCATTCAATTCCACTTTTCTATTTTCACATACTTGAATTATTTACTTATAAATTTTGTAGTATTATCAATTTAAAAGGAAGGATGCAATATGGATTACAAAATTGGGCAAAATTCTTAATAAGACATAAGACGGTAAATAACGAATATTTAAAAAATTTCTGTATAATTCATTATTACTTTTCTGTAATTTTCTCTCTAGTTTTTAAACACTCAGTCATATAAAGAAAAGCCTTTGTCATAATCGCCTGATCGTTGGCACTTACCAGCAGATTCTCTACAGTAAAAATCTGATGTGAACACATACAACTTTCTCTTACTCCAGTTTTCAATATTGAAATTCGTTGGAGTTCGTCGAAAACTGAAAAAAGTGTTCAGTAAATGCAAACTTCCGGTTTACTAATTTTCATGAAACTTGGAATGTTGGCCATAAAATTTATTTCTGATTAATTTTGTTTGGATGATAGAATTTTATAATCAACAATGATACACTTTAGAGAAAAACATAACCCCACCTCTTCTTCAAAAGTCTTGAGGACTTCACCAGGAGAAATGTTTCAAATAAAAGTTGTAGCTCTTTATACCTATGTGTAGTTCACATTCGTAGTTTAGTGAAAATCGTTTGAGCCGTTTTCGAGAAAATACCAGAAAATTGAAAAATGCATTTCAGTAAAAACGCACTTCCGGTCATCCAATTTTTTCAAATTTGGAATTTCAACAACACATTTAATTGCAATTAATATTATTTAGATGAAAGAATTGTATAAATAGCACTTTAGAGGGAAACCTAACCCCATCCCTCCCACAAAAATGAATTTTTCCAGAGAAATGTTTTAAATAAAAGTTTTTTCTGCATTTGGGAGCCACTGAATTCTGAAAGGGTGGACCTTAAGCCGGGATTGGCGCCACGGCATATTGTGTGAATGGGAAGTATGAATGTAGGTGTGAATGAATAGGTTAGTAGACTAGGTTAGAGCGAATTAAAGGTTAGTACAGTAGGTGCAAAGGACCTCAGCTGTTGTGCACCATAGAAAAACAAAACAAAAAACAAAAAAATAAAAGTTGTAGATTTTTGTACGTGTAGTTGATATACCAAGTTTGAAGAAAATCGTCGGAGCCATTTTTGAGAAAATCGCAAGAAAGTAAAAAAATTACTAAGTAAAATGATACTTCCGGTTGAGGAATTTTGACCGCTGACCTACTATCGGTTCCCATGGTGATACGTAAACGGATTATGAAGTTTGAACTTTCTAAGATTTTTCATTTATGAGCTATGCTGTTCACATATATACACGCACACACACACACGCACACAGAGATCATTTGCTAAAAACCACTTTTTTGGACTCAGGGGACTCATAACGGATATTTCCGGTGTAAAATCGATATCGAAAATTTGGCAAGATTACAATACTTCCTCTTACCAGGAGTAAGAGACAATAAAAAGCCGGTGTATAGATGTTTCTGTATAATTAATTATAAGCAGGGCATGTTATAAAAATATATAGAAGATATCGCGTATTTTTTTAATTTACTGAAACAAATTACTTTTGGAAAATGTAATATAGTGTTGCTTGTTTAAATATACTGAATGTTAGTGATGTCCAGACTTACATATTGTCTGCAAATTCTAATGGGATTCTGGTTAATAAATATTTCTGAGTTTGAAATGAGTAGTCGAAATAAATGAAGGTAAAGTTTTCGTTGTGTCAAATATTGTTGCCGTAATATTCCATTAAATCAAAATTTTAAGAGAACTCCTGAAGATGGCAAACAATGGTGCGGTAACGTCAGGATTAAATAAAAACAAATTTTTTTTTTTTTTTAAACTGTTTTTTTACCATAGAAACAACTTGGCCTATAAGCCGATAATTGCATATAACATAATATTTATTCCTCAATTCCTATATAATAATCACATAATTCCTCAATCTATCATTTAGAAACAAAAAACAAAATTTTCAGGCAACTTCGGTCTTTTTCTTTTTTACACAGTCTATCGTCATTTTTGCTGTTACAAAATAAAGATGTCATCTCAATGCATTCTGGAGACCCCTGTTTTTTAAATGTATGAATGAAAGAATATTTATTACTGATATACATACATATATACAAAATATACAATATTTACAAAGAGACAGCTTACTTAGTTAGCTTTCTTCTCCAACTTATTTATTTACAGCAACTTTACAATGTCTTTTAACAAATAACGGACAAAATTATAAAAACCCTAGCATCTAGATCCTTTTTTATTGGTCATTATAGAATTACAGAATTAGTCAATGCCTGCTCTTACTCTTTTGTGTTTAAATTTTTGGTCACTACTGTAGTTGTCATAATTTGTTATTACTGAGCTATAGTTTTTCAAATAAGGAGGTTGCAATTTTGATTATAAATTCTTTTATCGGTTCTATATTGGTAAGTGAGTGCAATGTGGCTATTTTTGTGTAAGGGGGAGGAATCAGTAACAAATCTTAAAAATTTATTTTGAATTAATTGAAGTGACTAAGTGTTAAATTCCAGACTGAGCAAGCAGAAATTAACATAGGTCTGACCACCATTTTATAAATTAAGAGCTTGTTTCCTGCTAGAGAGTTTCGAGTCACTGTATAGCAAAGGAAATAATTCTCTAATCGGCAGTTTACCCTTCCTATCTTGTGATTTAACATGCGCTCCAAAGGTAAGCTTATTATCCAGAACGACACCCAGATGTTTCACCGAGGTCTTCCAAGAAATCTTTTCTTTCCCAAATTTGACCTTTCTATAAAGACATGGGCTCCTTTTTGAGAATAGTATTGCTTCTGTTTTATCTGTCTTTCTTTTTATTTGCCACTTTGAGCAATACTTATTTATTTTCGCTACAGCAGCTGTTAGTCTTCGGAAAATGGGGTCGATTCTCCAAGAAGATGTGTATAAAGCAATATCATCTGCATGTGTAGCTGCTCGTTTGAAGTTTGGGAGAGAATTGAAATAGATTACAAAAAGTGTTGGTCCAACAATTGATCCTTGCGGCACACCAGCAGCAATATCCCTTTGGCTAGACATTTCTGTTCCGAAGCATACTCTCATTTTCCTATCACTAAGATAGGAATGTCCACTGTTTCAAATCGCCTCTTATAATGCCGTTAAAATAGCCTCCTATAATAATGGGAGAATCCTGTTGAAATTTGAAGATTTCTAATTGAGATATCAAAAGATTTGAGGATTTGATCATTATTCCCACTTTGGTTTGAAATATATGAGACTAAATATAAAAAAACTAAATAAGAAACGCGAATAAAAATCCAATTAACATTGGCAATTTGTAAATGGAATAAACTATTTTTTAGCAGGATTGCTAATCTTCCTTGTGCTACTGACCTGATTGTATTTAACTAAAGCAGAAGAGACAACAAAATCCTAAAATTTTAAAGGTAAAGGCAAACTGTATACACTATATGATTCTGATAGACATAAAATTGCAAAATCGTTCTCATTAATAGATGTTAAATACAAATAGTTTTAAACCATTCAAGTTACAGAATAAAACCTTATTACCGGCATAACCAAAGACTTGCCTATAACCTAAGACATGTATGTATGAGAATGTTGTAATACATTTCATTTTACTTTCTCTTACATCCTAGTTAGAGAGGAAGTATTGCGATCGTGCCAGATTTTCGAAACTGAATTTTTATCGGAAATACATGTTTTGGATTCCCCCTGAATACGAAAAAAATCTGGTGTGAAACACTCAAACAACTTTCTCTCACTCCAGTTCTCAAAATTATAATTGACAAATTTTATAGTTTGAGTACCAAATTTAATGAGATTTGTCGAAAACTGAAAAAAACTGTTCAGTGAAAGCGCACTTCCGGTTTCCTAATTTTCGTGAAACTCGGAATTTCAACAACATATTCAATTCTAATTAACATTATTTAGATGACAGAATTGTCTAATAAATTGAAATAGCGCTTCAGAGGAAAACCTAGCCCCACCTCTCCCCCAAAAGTGGCCTTAAATGAATTTTCCCAGAGAAATGTTTCAAATAAAAGTTGTAGCTCTTTGTATGGATAGTTGACACACTAAGTTTGAAGAAAATTGTCGGAGCCATTTTGAGAAAAACGCAAAACAGTAAAAAAAAAAAAAAGTAGTAAAGTGGTACTTTACTTTCCGGTTGAGGAATTTTGACCATAACGTACTATCAGATCCCATGGTGATACCTAAAGGGAATATCAAGTTTCAACTTTCCAAGGGTTTTTTTTTGAGCTATGCTGTTCACATTACACACACACACACACACACACCATTTGCTAAAAACCACTTTTTTGGACTCAAGGGACCACAAAACGGATATTTCCGTTGAGAACTCGATTTCGAAAATTTGACACGATTGCAATACAGTAAACTCCCGATTATCCGGTCTAGTGGTGGGGCGGGGCGGCACGGTTAATCGAATTATTTTAATAATTGTTTTAACATACTTAATGCTCATTATTATTAAGAAAATCTGTGATTTTGGTTTGTTTGCAGGAATCTTTTAATGATTTTTTAATATCAGTACGAATTTTTCTAAGGGCTATTATATCGTTATACTCGAATTCCCATTTGTCGATGTACTCCAACAAAGTGTCAACAGAATTCACGGCCGTGTTGTGTGACTAATGCGATTGATAATTTCTTCTTCTCCACTTTCAGCTTCATTCTCTTGCTCTTCTGGTTGAATGAGATCGGAAATAATATCCGTGTCACTTATTATTTGAAAACCTCCATCACATGAAACATGTTCTAACCACTCCTCAATATTTTCTCTATCAACATATTCAAAGCCATCTGAATTTGCCATTAACTCAACTCATTCCAGATACTATTTCACTTGTCTCGGGCTCGATAGAATCCAAAAAATCGTAACTAAAACCAGTCCAGCTGACTTCAGATACCCCACCACCCACTTTAAACATCTAAATACGAACACGGCCTACATCTAAATACGCACTGCGGCAAACATGAAAGCGAGCAAAAATTAAAAAAATACATATACATATTATTTTTTTTAAATCAAATTCATGCACGGATAATCCGCAACCGGATAATCCGCACACGGATAATCGGGAGTTTACTGTTGTACTTCCTCTTACTAGGAGTAAGAGAAAGTAAAAAATCGTTTTAGCGAATGTTTTGTATATATGTTAACGGAAATCTCAAAAACGAAAAGTTGCAGTATTCTGAAACTTCGTATTCCATTTAGGTACTATCACCGCATCAGTTTCGAAAATATCGGGCAAAATCCATCAGCTTAAAGTGCAACTGTACTGAATAGTTTCTTTCGTTTTTCATGACTTTCTCGAAAAAGGTTCCAACAATTTTCTTTAAACTCCGTATACTATCCACACACATAAGTATCTGTCGTTATTATTTACGACATTTTCCCAGAAAAACTGATTTTTTGGAGTTCTGCGAGAACACTAGTTTTCCTCGAGTGTACCATTTAGTATAAAATACATACAGTAAACTCCGATTATCCGGGCTAATGGCGGGGAAGGCGGCTCGGATAATCGAAAAACACGGATAATCCGAACTGTAATTATTTATTTCTAAAATACAATATATACATTTCTAAGGCAGACAATTATTTTAACACGTTTAATGCTCATAATTATTTTAAAAAATCTGCGATTTTGGTTTGTTTGCAGGAATCTTTTAATGATTTTTTAATAATATCAGGACGAATTTTTCTAAGTGCTATTATGTCGTTATACTAGAATTCCCATTGGTCGATGCGTAAACATGAAAGCGAGCAAATATGTCTTTAAAAAATACATATACATATAATTATTTTGTTGAAGTAAATTCATGCACGGATAATCCGCAAACCGGATAATCCGGAGTTTACTGTATTTAGTATAAATATGAATACACATCAGAAGCACTGATAGAATTTCAAATATTTAAAAAAAATCGGTTTACTCGAAAATGCGATGTTACACAATTAGTTGTGGTGGTGGTTGGTTCCGCAGAGCTGGAAAGCATCAGAGACATTTTCCGTGGTAGCCTGCTTCATTTTGTGGTCATCGACCGGTTTCGGGCGTTCGCCCATCTTCAGGATGCGTTTTTCAGACAGTGTGCCAACACAGACTCGTACAGAGACTTAGTTTCACACTAACTCTCTTAGAGTATAATTTAGATAAAGAATTTACATAATACTTTCATGGTAACTATACTGTTAGAGAATATAATTTCCTAAAATATAATACCGAATCTACTAAATCTTGGGCAAGTTTAATTTCTGTTCTTAGTATATTATAATTTTTCTAAGAAATTTCTTTTAAAGTGCACATCACTAAATTTAATATATATTGGTTTGGTATGTTGGTTATCCTTATTACTAAATCTCAGTAGTTCGTAAGAACTAAGCAGACGTTACGGACTATTAAGGAGACTCCTGACCTAAATCTACCATGAAGGTACAGAACAAACTCACACTCTACAAAACCGAAACACTTATTTAAACAAATATGGACAAATGGAGCAGAATTGTGTGACTCCGCAAAACCTTCCAATGTATCTTCCAATCCAAAGAACTTCGCCGCATCTTTAACTCATCCTATTGTGTCTCCAATTGCACCCTACATCATGACCTTAATATTCCCTTCGTCAGTGATCTAATCCATTCCCGATTCCAAAGTTTCCATAAAAGCCTAGAAGCTTTACACAAACCCTCTTGCCCAATCACTCTCTTCAACTTTCCACCCGGTCAAATCCTCCACGTTGTTTAAGACGTCGTCAGCCACGTGATCTCCTTGCTCCTTAATCCACAAGCTTATCCTAGTTTTACAGATGCAAATAAATAAATAATCATGGTAGTTAGAGAAAAACAAAAATTCTGAACCTATAGAAATATTTGCTCTGTATAATTAATTTCTAAATAACGGCAAATACTTCACGATTACATGTTTCATTTCCCATCCTACCATAACCATACCATAAATAAACACGACCTTTCTTAACGTTTTTTGCTCCTCCTTCAATATCAATATACTTTTTTAAGTTTATTTAATTTAAACGAGATATTTTCAGTTCTAAGTTATTTCTATGTCCTGCTTAAAATGCATTAAACTTGAAATTTGTTTGTTCAATTTTACTAAATTAGTTTAAAATAGTTCTGCCCCTATACATAAATTGGACGAGACATATTCTAATGATAATTTTAAAAATATCAAGGAATGGCTACAGAAAAATATAATATTCACTTTAGCTACCTCTTAATGAGCTAAACAAATATTAGCCTTTAACCTAGCGAGTATTAATGGATAATCATTAAAAAATATCATATAAATTTTAACCACTTTGTGACACATAAAACTCATAGTCAGATTTTATTTTAAACCAGTGATGCTTTTTAATCATAACACGAATGGATCTAATTAAATGTTTAGGGCAAGGGAGGTCCGTATTTTTTTTTATATCCAATTTTCTTCTCACTATAAGCTTCCATTGCAAGTACAATACTATCAAGAAGTGCTTTTTCATGACGCTCACTTTGTACGCTGATCTTTGATAGTGTCGATAAGGCGTGTAAATTGTCTGCTGATAATGTGTCCTCTGATAGTAATGGTATATCTATTGAAAGCCTGCTGTGATCATGAAAACCTTCTTCAATGTGCGTTACGCCGCCAGTTTCACGTCGGTCCCATAGACGCCAGCCATGCAGTTCAGGATCATATGTCAAATCGCTTTCCTCAGGTTCAGCTAAACTGGCTAAAATATAAATTATTAAATTTAATAAAAAATATTGAGATATGTTAAAATCAAATCTTTTTTTTAAAAAACAAAAAAAAAACAAAAACAGCAAATTCTGAAAGGAATTTAAGAAACTTATTATAAAACATTATTTACAAAAAAATGTAACTGACGTTTACATTCACAGACACATTCATTTTCTTTTATTGCATTTTTCAATGTTAATTATCAATGACAAATTATAAAAAGATTATATTTTCTATTCAATTTCTCTATTTTTTTTTCTTCTTTTTTATATTATAGGGATCTAGAAGAGCTGAGACGTTAAACTGCTGTTAACTTTGTCTTTATCAGCATAATGTATAGTTCCACTGTTTAGCGGAATTAAGTGACCTCAATATTAGTAAAAATTCCAAGTTTTAAGTGAAATTTATTAATGAAAAGTATGATAATTGCAATTAGAGAAAATCCTGTGCATGTTTCACACCAGATAAAATTATACATAAATAATACTCACGATCACCAGGTAAACTTTCCCTCTTTTTTCTCAAAGAAGGCCACTTCTTCTTTTTCTCTTCCTAAAAAGTAAACTATAACTTTTAATAATTACGATTAAAAAGTTTTTATATAAACAATACTGGTTGTGCTATTACCTTCGATTCTTCTTCAATAAGTCCTAAAACTGCTTCTGCATCAACTGTTATAAATAACAATAATGTTAATATTAATTTATTTATTTATTTAACGGATTATAAATCCTTTGTGTATAGTATAATAGTATATATTTATATATAATCTATAAATCTAAATAGTATATAAATCAATCAAGGAAAAAGTTAGACTTTGCATTCAGAATTGAGTAATCTTTAAGTTAATTATATTTATTGAGAAATAATAAAATAACAAAATGGAAAAATAAACCTTTAAGAGAGAGAGATAGATAGATATACCTCAAATAAACCTATATAAAAGCAAATAAGTAAAAAATTGAAATATTAAGAATAACAAATATAAAATGTAAAGTATATAAAAGTATATTGCTTGGTAGTATTTCCTATTTAAAGGGAAAAAGAACGAGTAGTGGGATTTAACAGTTTATGGAGTGTTAGAATTGAAGACCAGAAGAAAATCGGTAAGTGCATTTTTAAACTGGATTCTGAAGAGATGAAAAACATCTAGTTCAGAATTAAGAAGTTTATTCATTAATCTTAATGATCTGGGTATTGAATGGTAGAAGTTAGTGATTGCTATAAAATTTTATGAAGAAAAGATTGCGGTGCCTAACTTTTTTTGACAAGAACTTTGGAAGGTTACTGAGGATAGTAACTCTGCACTGTCTATTTGGACATGGATAATATCATAGACCAGTAGCAAATCGAATAATTTCCTCCGACCTGTACAACTTAGCAATCTGAGATGGTTTCTGAGAATTATGTAGTCTACTTCCTGTCTCGTGATATTAACTTTGAAATAAAACAAAACAGCGACAAATTGAATATGTACTACTCAAAACTAAATTGCCACATTAAGCAAAGTTCGTCTATCTGATTGTTAATATGCAGCCTCATTTTCTCATAGTATACTAACATTATTAAAACAGTATATACAAAAGGACTCTTTAAAGGTGTCCAAATTGATTGCTATAATATAGACTAGGATTGTATTTCATTCAATAAACAGTGAAATAAGCGGGTTTATTTTGAAATTAGCTAGTAAGCTAGTAAAGATTTTGTGTTGTGTGCTTAAAAAATTGTTACAATATAATATACAAAACGATTTCAACAATATATAAAATGATATTTAGTTCACTTCTGGGCTGTAATAAACGTCCACCGTGATACAGACTTATTCCATTTACTTCATTCACCTTTTAATCTTTGAATATGCTGTTGTAGATTCAAAGTATGGGCCATCTTATGAAATTTAGTTGCGGATGTACGATTTTATTCTAGTATGCTAGAATTACAATCGGCCTGAAAATTACAATCGGCTGAAAAAAAAGATCTTAAAGCATCTCTAGATCATACTGTTTTTGTCTTATCCTCTGTAAAATCAAAAAATTTAGACCACATCAAGAAATGGCTCACAAAATATTAGATTCAGAGTCAAAATTTAAATTAAGACACTTTTTGAATGTAAACTGACTATTTTGAGTAGAGTTAAAATAGGAAACTGAAGAGGCCAAATGACATGGTCTCACAAGAAACTCCTTCCTTAAGAAAATGATTTACATAGTCTTGCAGCAAATCCACTTTTTGGAAATATGCAGCAGAACTGTTAGTAGATTAGTTTAAGTTTATTTATTGCATTATGGGAATTTAAAACTGCAGGCGCATTTGTCCCTGCAACAAGTAATTAGTATGACTGATAATTACATGATTCTTCGAATGAATTAATTACATTCTGATCTCCACCGCCGCGCTCAGACGTGGTCAGCGCCGACTCAGACAGCCTTGTGGGATTATCAGGGAGATGTAAAGATAAGAGCTGGTCTATTAGAGGATCAGGATAACAGGAAATGTAAGAATAAAAATTTCTTGTACCAGACCGAGATTAAATCTTTAAAAAAGATCGGCGATAATGGTTCTATTGAAGACATAATATGGAGCTTTACTTCCATAGGATTATTGACGTAACATTTTTGATTATGAAAAGAATAAGTCTGAGAATACTTCCGTGAGGAATTCCAGCCTCCACAGGATGAAAAGAACAACAATTCAATTTTTTGTTACATGACTAATACCGATTAGAAAGTTATGACATAAGAATTAATCGTAAACTTAAGAATTGATTGGAAGGAGAGAGGTAGAATATATTTTATTTTTAATCTTTAATTCTGACTTTGTACAGGTTCACCTAGATATTAGACAAACATTGGCATGATCCATGGGTAAAGAATGCAAGAATTGAAGCGTTTATTTTTCACTAAGAGACTGATTGAAACAAGGGGGCAAATATTAAAGTTAATGGTCTGCGCCTTAGTAGAATATTACTTGTCAAAATTACTAAAGAGGTTTTTGAGAAAAAGGTATTTCAGATTTAAAAAGAAAAGTGGAAATTGTGAATATCTTTCATGCAATCGGCTATATTGTGAAGGCGAAGGCAAAGACCTCGGAATCCAAATAGCGACCCTAAACAAATTATTTGTAAATGTCAAAACTGCTCCAAACGGAAGAGTCCCGATGCAATATGACCCTAATTTCTTTTTACTTTTTTTGTAATCTAACTGTGCGTTTTCTTGATAAGCTGATAATCTTGAAGATATTGTCAGTATATCTTATTGCTCATGTTTATTAACTTAAAATAAGGAAGTATATATTTACGAAACTTGTCATTTCTACATACTATTTTTTTTTATTTTACTGTTAGAATTTAATTAAACTAGATTTACCTTCTCCATACCGTGGAGCTCTACGTACCGTATCTGGATCTGTATAAAAAAAGCAAACAATTAATATTTTTATATATCTGGATGTCCGCAATGCTGGATAACATCTGGTATTTTATCCGTCGTAGCATGAATATTCATTTAGTTCCTGACCGCTTTCGGATTTTCATCGACCGTCAGAGCAAGTTTGTGTAGAGAGTTCACTTCAACGTAATGATTCTGTTACACTCACACTTGTTGGTTTGTTGGTTGTATACATGTGGGGAGGTTATAAAGTTATGTTACTATGTGTGTGGTCTAATGACAAATGGAATTATTATAAATTATGATTAGACATTAGAAAATAGTTTATAATAAATAGCATGTGTTGAAGAATACTTTATAACTAAATTTTAATAGTGTCGTTAAGTATGCTCAGTGTTTTATCAAATCATTTGTATTAGGGGAGGCGATAAGTTATATCAGGAGAATACTGTCGTAATAAGAATAGATAAAGTTTGAAGAAAGGCCCACAAGTATACACCTCCCTCCACACATGTATACAACCAACAAACCAACAAGCGTGAGTAATAGAAACATTACGTTGAAGTGAACTCTCTACACGAACTTGGTGAAGTTGCTCTGACGATGGATGAAAATCCAGTGAGGAACCAAATGAATATGCATGCTACGATAAAATATCAGAAATTAATATTTAACTATTGATCATAAGGTTCAATTATTAAATGAAAAAATTAATTATTTCTTAAAGAAAGGATGCTTGCAATAATACGATAATAACTCGTATACTATAATATTTTTCAGTTATTCAGTTCTTCAGAAATTAAGACCATGCGTCTTAATCATAACAAATCCATCTTCTGATGTCCGCAAGGATTTGGATATCCGTCCACTCCTAACATTGAAAATATCTTTCTTTCTTTTTTAAAAGCATCTTTCTTAAAGGTAAATGAGGAAATTTATATTTTAGAATTTGGCAGGCGAATGATTTGCCGATGCCCGAGTGTAACTGTTCCCTAAAAATCTTGCAAGAAATCTCAAGGAAAACTCACGGCTGCCAACATTTCAGATTTTATTTTGTGAGTGCTTTATAAGCAATTTTACGAGTCTTGAGTTTTAATATGGTTTCTTGGTTTCAACTTATAATTTTAAGGGATAATTTTGACTACAAATAAAATTTAGAGTTAAATCTACGCCAACACAAGATACAGCGATTGTTTTGTTTCCCAAAAAATAAAAGGATTTGGAATAATGTTCCATTTTTTGTAGCATTTGTTGTTAATGTTGCTTTATGATTAGGATGAGCAAATAATGAGAGTGCAGCAAATACTATTATCTCCCTCACAGATACAAACAGCTACAACAACTTGTTTACAACCTAATGTTAAAAAATTTAAAAAACTTTTCAAGGGAATTGATAAAAAGAGAAGAAACCTTTGACAATGCCAAATTCTCATCTTAAAGTTAATTCTGGAGATTCCAGAGAGGAAGTCAAACATCCACAATCTAAACGAGAAAAAAAATTAAGAAGTTAATAGCATTACCTATTATTTTCATAGTAGAGATGCGAATACGAATCAAAATTTGACATTATAATCTAACTAAATATTTATTAAATAATGATTACTGCTATATATAAATATAAAACTTTTACTTCTAAAAGATCTTCTATTTTCCATTAGTATGAGAACCGAAAGGCCCTCACCCTTGTACCCATTATATCAAGCTCTTCTGGAAAGGCTCTTGTTTCCACTCTTAACTTTTTCCGTGCCTTCCTTTGCCTACTGTTTAAATGTCGCACACTAGAAATAGACCATAATTTCCTATATTACAAAACAATAAAGAAATTATGAAATGATATATTTTACAAATAACATTAGAACATTAGAAAATTTTCTTAACAAACTTAAAAATTAGTCCCATTATTTCAAACCTAATTACAGATTTAGCGATACTTTTAAAGAAATGAAGTGAAGTTTTAAAAATAATAATACTAATAAATAAATGAGAATCTTTGGCGCAACAGCCCTTGAGGGGCCAAGATTTGGTAGACGGCGATGTTTGTAGTGGGACTTGGACACGGTTCCCTTTATCATTTCCTTCTGACTACTTTTTGATAGTTTCCCACTTTTTCTCACTATACAGTTTCAACACTGATTTAATCCCCACAGGATTCAAACTCTTGATTTCTCGCATCAAAGTTAAATGGGCTAACCAACAAATTAAAACTCCAGCATGAGAACGTGGAGTTTCAAAGTGGAAGTTTTTTAGGAAAACAAAACCCGCCCGTCAGGGTGCCATTTTCGAGTTTCTGGCATTTTAAACGAATTGCAGTTTATATTTTAGACGCTGGGTCAACTTATCAGCAATTGTCATAAATTGATCTATCTTTTGCACCGCTGGCAAGAACATGACCCCCTAAACTGGAGCTCGCTTAGACAAAATAGTCTCAAACGCCTTTAACGCTTTAAAAGCTTAACGTATAAATTCATATCGCTAACCAATAAAGTATCACTAGTAATAAAATACTACTTATAAGTTCAAGGAATAATTTTCCTAACTTGATTACAATTTACTATATTTATAAGCGTATTTACTACTGAATGTGATAGTTATATAATTAATAAATCACTATAGGATTTGAGAGAAATTTGTGTTTAAAACTAAATATTAATTAATGGATGTTATTATTAATGATACCCTACTTAACAGCTGAAAAAAAATCACGCGTTCAGAGTGGTTCTTCTTCACCTACATTAACTGTACTTTCACAAGCAAGAGATAAAAGAAGAATTCCAACTAAAGGTTTCAACGTAAGAAATGTAATGAATATTCATCATCCCGTCGAAAAAAATCCACTACCACTACTTTACGTTGACTTAGAGCCAGATAATGACAATAAAGATATATTCAACCTCACTAAACTTTTAAACACAGTAGTAAGGGTAGAAGAACCTTATAGAACTAAAGAAATAGCACAGGCAAGCGATGCTAACAATATGGGCACAAGGGGGCGTACTGCCACCTTGTGCCGAGATGCGTTAAATGTGCAGGGCCTCATATCTGGGAGCCGTGCACCAAACCACCTGACACACTTCCCAAATGCGCTCTCAGCTCTGGCTGTGAAGTTCATAAAGATTTACAAAGGTTTTGTCGTGAAAGAGAGATTGCCCGAGGACAGTTAACTCACAAAGCGATTTTCCTGCACTCCCGCAGCCAGCCAACGATTTCAACAACAAAAACAGCCACAAACACAATCACAGCAAGAAACCACAATCACTGGAGCATCGTCCCAAACAGGAAGATCCCATATTCGGAGATCACGACATCTTATGATTCTAATCCACAACCACTTCCTACTCAACCTCCAGGAATACTCTCCTGAAATAAAAGCGGTTTTAAACTCATTCCTCCAATGATTTGATTCGTTCCTCACTTTTCTTGTTAATCTGCTAACATGTTAATAAGCCAACTACTTTCTCGCCTCGGCCCATGACTCCTCTAACTCAACATTTCTTAACCATCCTTGTTAGGAATGCCAATTGTTATTCTACTCCCATAAATAAGAAATTGACTCTTTAATACATGTCAGACGAGCTGGCATAGCTTTACTCACTGAGAGCCCATTTTACAAGCGTGTATTTCTCTTACATTACTGATTATAAAACTTACAGAACTGACCAGACCCTGACGATACAGCCCACGGTGTCGCGGCAATCTTTCGCAATACCTTGTCACTCATTTCTCCCTTCAACATCTACTGAGTACCTCCAATCATCCACAGATTTCTTTACTGCTCATCCGTATAATTTCAGTCTAGCAGCTGTATACTGTCCTCCCAACAAATCTATATCCCAAGATAATTTATATCCTTTTTTAATACTCCCGGTCCTAGGTTCCTCTCTGGTGGTGATTACAACGCAAAACATCAACATTGGGAATGTCGAAAACAAATCCACAACGTCAGACATTCTTAAACGTTATCCTCTCCAAAAATTACAGCAGCATCTCACCTGACCAACCAATCTAGTGGCCAACCTATTAGTTAAATTCCCAGATATTCTGGAAAATTGAAAAATGGTTTACAAAATGGGTCATTAAACTTAATGAAAACGAGTCCCTAAACTTAACTGGAATCCTCACACACGACTTAAAAGAATAACTAAACAGACGCTTTCGACAACTTAAAAGACTACTGGACAACAGATCTGAACTCTTTCTAGACACAAAAGACTAATTTATACGTCTATTTTGAAGCCTATCCTGGGGTATGGGATAGAACTATGTGGTTCAACCAAACGCTCAAATATCCAAAGACTCCAATCCCTACAATCCAGAATCCTCCGTAACATTGTAAACGCCTCCGTAACTTACACCTCTAACCGAACCATACACACAACCCTTAATATACCATTCATTAGTCAAGTCGCCCAAACCCCTTACAGGAAATTCCATATTAACCTACAGCCTCACACAAATCCTTTAGTTCAACACCTGTCTTCCCGAACTGTTCCCAATAACCCTCCTAGACATGGTCCCCCTTAAAAGACAATGGCCTCGTGATTTCCTCTCAAGTTTTGGAGTGTTACCACTGGGTAGCTTCTCCACTCATTATGGATTAATTCTTTTCTTTTGTAATAATTGTTAATTAGCGCTATCGCGCTGATTACACCACTTCAACTACTACAAATATACAACACATCACACTAATTACATTTCACAACCATTGCAACAAAAATGAAAAGCCTTCCAGATTTGTAGTAACATGCGAAATAAAAAAAATTCATTGGAGCCGTTTCCTGGTAAATTGCGACATCTATAAAAAACTATTCTGTATGATCGCAGTTCTTGCTTGGTTGAAATTTCACGTCGAATTTGATAGTAGTCCTTAACTGGAGATTTTCATGGAACTTTTTAGATCATATAAGATAATGTTTTAGATTATCAAACTTTAACCTCTAATAATAATTAGCTATAATGATTTATTGTATTTTGGACAAGCTTTGACAATAAATTGGGGTATGTTTGTTTTGGTTTAACTACGTGAAGATGGTAAACTACATTCTTCTCTACCAATAGATTGTTTATTATATAGTGAAAACGTTATAATTTTTAGTTACCTTGGCTTATTTTAGAGCAGGTTGTGTAAACTCCCTTCCAAACTAAATAGGCTAGCGATGCCATTAAAAATGTACAAAGAAAATAAGTGCAAAATTTTAGGAAAAAATACCATGTAACAAAATAATTCTTTTGTCCATTTAATAAAGCTAGAATTTGAAAATTCTTTGCTATCAATGACATATGATGGGGTCCAACATGCCGGATACGACATCCCTCTCCCAATCACCACTACTCTTGCTTGAACTTTTCTCGTTAACCACATCAAATCGATTTTTTATCGACTACACTTGACTATGTTCTGTATTCATTCTGTTGACCTGCTACAATCATAACAAAAGGATTTTTCGTTGTTTCTTTTTTAATTTTCTCTTTCTCCTAGTAACAGGAAGTATTGTGATCTTGCCCTTATATTTGAAATGACTTTTCACCGGAAATATAATATGTTTTGAGGAAAAAAAGGTTTTTAAAATGGTCGTATTTGTGTGTTTGTTGCGTCTAAGTCAGCGGGTTTTGTGTGTGTGTGTGTGTGTGTTTCAACACAATATCTCAAAAACGAAAATTCGCAAGAACCTCAAACTTGGTGGTATTTTCCGTTTAGGTATTACCACCGCATCAAGCAAGGACGATTTTGGGCAAAATCTATCAACCATAAGTGCGATTTTATTGTTTTTCAGTTTTTCGTTATTTTCTCAAAAAATTGTTCCAATGATTTCCTTTAAACTTTGTGTACTATATACACAGATACCTATTGATCAATACATAGACACCAAGTATTTTTTTTTGTGTGTTCTAGGGAAATAGTAACGTTATGTTTTTCTCTAAAATACTATTCAGTATAAAATATGGTTGTATCAGCTTCATTATATTACTATGATTAGAAGCATTGATAAAATTCCAAATTTGAAGAAAATAGATTAACCGAAAGTCTGATTTTACAGAATAGTTTTTGTTTTAGTTTTTCGTCAGCGGTTACGATTTTCTTTAAACATGGAATGCTTGCTGTATAGATAGAAACGAATCACTTTTATTTGAAACAATTCCTTGGAAAAATTGAATTTAGCGATGTATTTAGAGGTCTGTCAGTTAGTTAAATTTAATTTAGCACAAGCTTTCTTGGTTTTGACATAGAGCGCTCTACATAAAGCCACACAGATATTGGCCAGTCCGACTAAACGTTGTAACGTTGCAATTGGAGAAAAAAAATCCGGTGCGAAACACACACACACACACACAACTTTCTCTTACTCTAGTTTTCAAAATTAAAAATTGACAAATTTTATAGTTAGTGTAGCAAATTTATTTTGAAATTCGTCGAAAACTGAAAACAACTGTTCAGTTTCAGCGCACTTCCGTTTTACTAATTTTTTTTTTTAACTCGGAATTTTGGCCATCAATTTATTTCTAATTAATTTTGTTCGGTTGGTAGAATTGTAAAAATCAACTATGATAGCACTTTAGAGAAAAACATAACCCCCACCCCTCCACCAAAAAGCCCCCCCTTAAATGACATCACCAAAAGAATTGCTTCAAATAAAAGTTGTAGCTATTTTTTATGTATAGTTAAGTTCACATTCCTAGTTTAAAGAAAATCGTTGTTGGAGCCGTTTTCGAGAAAATACCACAAAACAGAAAAATACATTTCAGTAAAAACGCACTTCCGGTCAACCGATTTTTTTTTCAAACTCGGAATTTCGACAACCTATTTAATTCTAATTTATATTATTTAGATAATAGAATTGTATATTAAATTGAAATAGCACTTTAGAGGGAAACCTAACCCCTACCTCTCTCCCAAAAATACCCATAAACGAATTTTTCCGGAGAAATGTATCAAATTAAAGTTATAGCTTTTTGTATAGATATACCAAGCTTCAAGATAATCGTCGGGAGCCATTTTGAGAAAATCGCAAAATAGTAAAAAAAAAAACTAGTAAAGTAGTACTTCCGGTTTAGTAATTTTGACAGTTGACCTACTGTCGGATCTCATGGTGATAACTTAACGGAATATCAAGTTTGAATTTTCTATGATTTTTTTTTTTTTGAGCTATCTGTTCACATTCACACACACACACACACCATTTTCTAATATCATTCTTTTGGACTCAGGGGACCTCAAACAGGATAAAACTCGATATCGAAAATTTGGCACGATTACAATACTTCTTCTTACTAGGAATAAGAGAAAGTAAAAAATGCCTCATTATTGTATTAATTAGAGTATGAGTAAGTAGTATGAGGTTTCACACCAGATTTTTTTTTGCAACTGTTTCCACACTACTTACTCGGCGCGCTTCGCTTTTCTTCTATGTGTGGAAAAATAAGCTTATATTTAAGTAACAATCTAACAAAACATTGGCCTCTACATCCTCATATAAAAAACTCACATATATTAGCAATTAATAAAATTATGTTTTATTTTATCCCGTTATCATCCCCTTCTAAAAGGATTGCTAATGAGAAACAATGTGCAGTTGGAAACACCCTTAAGTCAGACAATGGGCGAATCGAGTCGGCGATTAAGCGCAACAGCATCGAGAGGTATAGCGCCCAAGGGCAGAAAGAAAGAAATGACATCAGCTGGCAGAAAGAGCCCTCCCCCGCAATATGCCAAACGGAATAGGAGTTGCCTCGTTTTGCATGATGACCGGGCACGACTCTCTGCAAGCTCATTTATATTTGGTTGAGAATGATCAATGCCTACTATGCCAAGGATGTGAAAATGGATGATGCAGGATAGCTTCAAGTTTGCGTAGCTCTGAAGGATGTTCGTGACTACGCCTGGCTCGGCAATGAACAGCGTGCACGACTCTATTGGGCAGCACGTCTCAGTATGGCAACGCTGCCACGGGTGGGCGTTGGATAAAAAAAAAAAAATTCTTCTAAGGCATCCAAATCTAAGTTCACGAGGATTGAAAGTGCATAATGCCCACAATTACAAGTTTTTTCGCGACCTTGTTTATCTAACAATGCAATTATTAAATTTACTTTAGTGAGCTGAACAGTGTCATAAAGTCCTGCATTATTATTAAAAACAAAACAAAAAAAATTTGAATTAAAATTTATTACTAGGCAAATTAATGCTTCCCTCGCCAAACTTTGTTTTTCTTACACCTAAATTGAAATAATATAAAATAGAAATAAAAGATTAAGACAAAATAAACAGTAAACACATTTTAACATCAATAAAAAAGAATAGTCAATATTAACATAAACATAAAACTATAATTTAAAATTTAAAAATAGGATAAAAACAGCATATCAAATAAAATATAAAATTAAGAACAAAAATTTTACTATTAACATGTGTCACAAAATCTAAGATTGATTAAATAGTCAACCCTTATCTCAATTACAGATCAATTACTTACTTAAAAGAAATGGAAAGAAAATATTAAGCATAATCAATAAAGTACGCGATGGGTAGTTTTGACCAAAAACAAAATTAGACTATTTTACACTTTTACCAAACTAAATAAATATAAAATCATAAACAATTAAAAAGTAATAAGAGAAAATATGTACCGTGAATTTCAATGATAATCGATAAAAGAGAAAATATGTACCCTGAATTTCAATGATAATCGATAATTCCACCATTAAGCTCATTAAAAACTTATTGCAGATTAACTTTTTATAAAGAAAATTGGATAGTATGATAAAAAATGGGAACATATTTTCTTCGATTCTGTTGAGCTCATGCTAATGATATGTAGTCACCCACGTTTTTAATTAAACGGCTTAATATAAGCATGGAATAAATAATATTCCTCTAATATTAAATATTGTCACCATTACGGATATTTTTGAACTTTGTATATCGAGAGTTCACTGTCTCTAAGTTCAATAACAGAAACAGTTATATTTAAAATAAATTATTAGAAACTAATAAATTGAATATAATCCATTTTAATAATTAGAAAAGTTATGTGTAAAAAAAGTATAAATTTAAACAATTTACTTACAAAATAAACTTGCGGTGCCTGACGAGTTTAGTGTTCAAATACATGTTGACAGAGGGAGTGTCCTATGTGACACTTCATTTTCTGACATAACTGTTAGCAATTTCTTCCCATGTTGCCGAGATATATATAATAAAAGATTAACAGAATAGCGCATAAGCACCATATGATTATTTATTGTTGATTAATATTTAAATTTGATATTCATGTGTTATTGTTAAAATCATTCAATACCATAATTAACAATGTCATGATTATGTCTGTTTTAATAACAAACTATTATCACGCAGACATACACAGTATTAAGGTTTTAATAACACAGAGACATACACAATATCGAGCTTTAATTAACACTCTGACTCCGGATTGTTCTTTTTAAGACAGCCGTCTCCAATTCATTTTTATTTAATATAATTCCCATATTTTTTTTTGTTCAACCGTAATGAGCTGTAACACACGGCCATCCTATCCCTTCAATTGCCCTCAGTTTATTTCGTTATAATATGTTCAGCAGTCTCACTCTGCGCCTGCTCAAAATCTAAATCCCACCTTTGGTTCGTCCTCCGCTTTTGACCAGTTCGGTCTTTCTGGGGAGGGTTGACTTATGTCTTCTCCACTCTCAACGTATTCCTCGCTTTCAAGCAGTTCACGGGAGGGTTTTCACAACTTCATGTCACAGACACTCTTCCATTTTTTTCCCCCGTAGCTCATTGACGGTATATGAATCACCACCTCTGGCAGCAGTGACTACCAAGGGCCCTCTATATATTGGTTCCGATTTTTCAGGAGTTCCAGTACGCTCCATTTCTACTTTTTTTTTTTCTTTTTTTTTTTTATGGCTTGGGTGTTTTATTAGAAACTCCATATTGCCAGCCATTTCTACTTTACTCCTTTATTTATAATTAGGAGTTTATCGGACTCGTTCCTAACAAAAGGCATGTAGAGATTGATTTTGTATTATCGTTTTGATCAAATGAACACTAGCTGGAGCCATCCTAACTTTATTCTTCGCCTGAATTTTGTTGTTCGATTGATTGCTATTCTCCAGTATTTGCATATCCTTAAACGGATACTTCTCACGGTACGCTTTTTGTAGCAATCCGCCTATACTGCAGTACGCAATGTGAGGAAATGTGAGGTTGGTCCAGCCAGTTGCGACCTATGATAATTTCATAAATTTGTGCCTTGTCAGAAACTTGTATTCTGACTTATATTTCATAAATTTGTATTCTTGTTTCCGTTCCCAAAAAACTCCTCAGTACTCAGACGTTGACGCCTGCTTCTTTCACCTCCGTAGAAATTTCTCCATCTCCGATGTAATGTAATGTTAATTGGCGTTCTACTAAGACCGCCTTATCGCTGATTCACGAATTGTCATTCGCAAGCTCCAGTATCAATCAATGCTGGAATCTTACTATTTCCATTCAAAATTTTTATATATATTTTGTGACGACAAAGGTACACTTGGACACATCGGATCCGATGTGTCCAAGTGTACCTTTGTCGTCATATGGCTTAGCCATCAGCGAACTGAAGTGTGTCTAAAGACAAACACTAAAGCCCAATTTACAAAACTCATATATTTTGTGTTTGATGTATTTGCATTATCTCTTATTAAGGACACTGCATTATTCATCGGGCATTCTTTGGCAAAATTTCCCATCTGTTCACATTTACGGCAAGTACACGTTCCTGAATGAGCGGGGCAATAACTAGCATAGTGAACCTGTTTACCATAGGCATATCACTTAACTATAGATTTCACCCTCTGAGTGAAGCCCATCCTCACTACTTGTTTACTGTCCAACTCCACAGTCTTAACGTTCAGCTTAATACTTGTAGTTTTCCCTTCATATTGCTTCTAAAAATTCTTATAAATTGAACTGTTACCTCTTAACTTCTGATCCTTGTTTTTGATGTTCCAGTTATTATTTTATATTCTTTGAAAGCGAGCACTATTAACCCTTTCATACATTTCGACAGAATCCCGCAGCTCATCCTCGTCCTTATAAGTTATACCAAATAAGATGGTCACTGAGATCTTTGGACCAGAGCCCTTCAATAACCTGAATTTAATTTCTTGAAAAGGTAAACCTAAGGATTTACCCATCCTTCCTTATCTTCTCTTGAAAATAGTCTTCTACATCTTCGTTTCTTGCTTGCGTCCTTTGCAATATTTCGTTCCACATACTACGTATGTCCACTTTTCCGATGTAGATCCTTCGAAAACTATGATCAAAATCTTCTCAACTTGGATAAAAACCAATTCCTAGAAGGGCCTATCAAATTAGCCCTTGGCGGCTTCTAATTTAAAATTGGACGACCAATTATGGAGCTTGGCGCCACCATTTAAAACTGTTAACCACGCCTGAGCTTCATGATGTGCGCCCTTACCATCAGATTTGTCAATATTTGCTTTAAAATCCGGTAATATTTTAAAGTCAGTCCCCTTGGACTCCAAAGCACTTTCAATTAAGGACTCATTTTGTTCTAAGAGTTTCATGATAACAGTATTGGAATTTTGAATCATCTTTCTCCGACTCTGAATCTGCTTCTTCATTACTTTTCTGCAAATCTAATTTATTTTAATGAGAACAAATCCGGACAGCAACTTCATCTAGGGTAACCTGTATAATCAATCCTTAAAAACTTACAAATAGATATCAGGTCGGCGAGAGTGAAACTTTCCAACACTTTCTTCACTTCTCCTGATACTGCTCAGAATCTTCTTCAAGACACCTGGATTAAAAAAAAAAAAATTAGAAACAAAATTGAATTAAATATTAAAAACTAATCAAAACTGATCCACTATTTGAAAGAAATAATATTGTCAATAAAAAAAAAATAATTTCAGTTTCTAAAATTATTTAAAATCACAAATTGTTATAACAAAAGAAAATCAAATATAAATCGAAATTTTGGCCAAAAAAAATCCCAAAAACGGATAATGAGAATTGCATGCAAAATTACTTACTAAGATTCAGGCTAACTTTTTATGTTATTATAACATATATATAACGTAACATATAACTTCTTATGAACATTTATTGTTCATCCCACTTCTGATTTTATTAACACACAGACATACAGAGCATTAAGATTTCATTAACACACCGAGAGATACACAGTATTATTGTTTAATTAACACTCAAACACCAGATTGTTCTTTTTAAGACAACCGTCCCCAACTCATTTTATAATTAATATAATTTCCATATGTTTTTTTTTTTTGTTCAACCTTAATGAGATGTAAAAAAATATTTATTTAACTACGTCAAGTACGGCCAATTCAAGGAACATTTCAAGAAATCAAAGTGTACATAAGATATAAAAAAGGTTTCTAATCAGATTACTCAATTAAACCGAGGTTAAATGTTATCGATTGAATGTGAGAAATGTTATTGTATTATAGTTGGCCGCACTAAGTGCTAATGTTCAGTAGTTTTTAAATAAAATGAAATATCCTGGTGTAATGATTAATTTCACAAAGATTAATTTTATGATAAAGTTCTTAGGAAACAGAATCTATTAATACTCAATTTAGCATCCTACCTATATTCTAATTGCAAACAGGATTAACTATTACCCTGCTATTCAGTTAATACAAATAGGTTTTTATAAACGTTGTGAACAATGTTAGAAAAAACGGCTAAGAATTGTTTATTTATTTTGAGGTTTGCGTGTGTTGACGATTAAGAATATTGTCAATTTAGGTGGTGTGGTGATTTAAAGTTTTGTGATGATATTAAGAAAAGAAAACTCAAAAGATGAAATGTCTTTCATTGTCAGGTAAGGTATACATGATATAGAAGCTACACATTAAACTTTTTGTCTTTTATACACCTGTAAAAGGTGTTTTGTTTTAAATAAATTGAACAGTAATGCTAAAATGAAAGTTAAAGATTAAACCGTACGTATTTTAAAGGAGCAAATTCGTCTTTTCATAGAAAATGTACATTTAAGAAAGCAAATATCTTTAAATAAAGTTCAAAGTATTATAGTATGTTTTGATTACTTCTATCACTTAAACTTACTGGAAGAATCAGTAAAATCATATTTAGAAAATAATATCGATTAGCATTATATTGAACATATAATCTCTAGAGTCCATTTTACCCATATAATCTGATTTCAATAATATAAGAATCATAATTTTTAATGGCTAATAACAAATAAAGTATTATAAAAATGTTTAAACGTTATTACTTTGATAGAAAAATCTAAAGTTCGGAACTCTTTGCAATATCATTAGAGAGTGCAAACATTGCCAAATTTGAGACTGTATTCAATGCGAATCCTAATCTGTTTTTTGTTTTTTTTTTTGAATTGTTCAGTTCTATTACCGAGCAGGTGTCATGAACTAAAAGATTAAATCCTTTTCTATAAATGTTAGGTTATACAAATATTAAAAGTATATTTTTAAATCCAGAGTTCAGATCAGGAATCGAATCCATCCACTCCGCTCTAAGATTAGCATGAAGAACACATACCTAAACTCTGATTTACCACGGCTCGTGGAATCGTCATAAATTAACGAAACAAAATTGATCTCAACCTCTGTGGATGGATCACTGAAAGTTTCAGTTAGATTAACGACTTTTTGAATTTTTCATTTCCTAGAGAAATAGAAGGCAGATTTTCAAATGAGCTACTTATCACTTTACAGCATTCAAATTTTACATAGGTCATTCAATTCAAGTAAAAGACAAATCAGGCTGTTAATATGATGAAATAAATGAATCTCAAAATTTACCTGTTTCTGACATGACCTTCTAATACATTGTCACCTCTCTCTAGTTGTTATACCGATAGTAAAAACTTTTTTGTGTTACGATAATTTTTGCATTATCATAAACGTTAATGAAGATGAGTATAATTGGTTTCAAAAAGGAACCCAATTAGTGCTTATCGTCTAGAATATTTATAGTATATTAAATTTAATATTTATAGTATGACACTTCAATTTGTCATATGTATGTGTGTTTTGTGAATAAATTATCTCGAAAAAGAAAAATCTTAGAAAGCTAAAAGTTTATATTACGTTTAAGTGCTACCACCGCATCTGACTTTCAATCTTCCGGTTTCTGTTGGATCTATGTAAATGTATATCTTTAGTCAACATAATTCAAAAATGTAAAATCGCAAGGAATTTAAACGATATTTCATTTAGGTGCTGCTATTAAGGGCAACAAGGTTTTGATAAAAATAAGCACCATTTTATTTCAATGAATTTTTCATTTTGTTTTCCCAATTTTTCCCGAA
Organism: Triatoma infestans; assembly: GCA_011037195.1. Lineage (NCBI taxonomy): Eukaryota > Metazoa > Arthropoda > Insecta > Hemiptera > Reduviidae > Triatoma > Triatoma infestans. The sequence continues at coordinate 64,707 of JAAEAF010000883.1, forward strand.
AATGGCTCCAACGATTTTCTTTAAACTTTGTATACGCCCAACATACGTGAAGTTCTTATTCATTTTAATTGAAACATTTGTTCAGGAAAATTCATTTTAGGGTTGGTTTAAACTATAAAGTGCTAATTCATCATAATATGGTGTAAATTCATCATGCTATGTTCAGTACCACCTATATAATATTAAGATATATTGATATTGATGGAATTAAAAATTTTGTAGAAAACCTATTAAGCGGAAATGTGGAGGAGCGTTTTGTTTCAATTAAATTTAGTTATAGATTTCCACAGAATTCAAAGAAATTTTACTTCAGAAATTTTTTCTGTGATAGCCTGCTTCAATTTGTGATGATCGACCGGTTTTAGGGCATTCGCCTGTTGTCAGGATGTCTTGTTTGATAAATAGTTTGGTAACACAGACTGAAATTTTGGAGGATGATGAATGGAGGATGGTTAATTTCCGTCTAGTGAATAGAACAGACCGACACATTGAAGTCTGTTGCAGAAAGGGTAGAAATTCTCATCAAAGTAAACTATGCAAAGTTCTCAATGAATTAATGAAATGATACTTCCCAGGTCAATTCAGAAGCCCACCTTAAAACTTCAACAATTGAAGACTCTATCTATATAGGTATACACATTATATAAAGCATACAATACTTCCACTTAGTAACAGAAAGTAATACAATCGTGCCATATTTTCACAATTGAGTTTCCACCGGAAATAGGTATATGATTTAGGGTTCCTGGGAATGAAAAAATTTGTTTAGCCAATGGTTGTATGTGTAAATTGTTTTTAGTGGTTCTGAGGAAAAAAAATCAATATTTTTGTGCAATATTGTTGGCGTACTCCACAACTACCTGCCTCGGTTCGTAATAGGTTCTTGCTTGAATTGATAGAATTCGTAGGTTACTACTTGATGCTAAGAATTTAGATTCATCGAGAGAGCATAGTGATTTATTAAATTCAAAGATGCATTTGGTAAGATCGTTAGTAATAGGAGAGGGTAGAACAAGAGCCTTACGAGCAGCTCTTGACAAAATTTTTTTAAACAAGAATGTTCAAAAAGGAATATATTCATTAAACTAAACTAATCACTTTCTATCAAGAAATAAACTGCGAAGTAAGCTATACTTTTTCATGTCACAAGCGCCTTCAGCTGACTTCGGTGAAAACTGAACCCGCTTCTCTTCTTAAGCTTCTTTCTACACTCGTGGTTTCCAAACTTTCTGTATCGTCGTCCCCCTTCTTGTTTATAATAAATTGTAGCCCCCCCCCGCATTTTTTTTTACAGTTTAATTTTATAAATACTATTTTTCTGCTACAATTACTAATTTAATGGACCACAAAACAATGTCCTATATTTTGTAAAGTACTTAATAGAAAAATATAGTCTTTAATGTGTTATATAATGAGGGTAGTTAGTATAATCGGCAAATTCAAAATAATCTTAAAAAAAATGGAACAATACAAATATTTTCAACACAACATAACAACTCACATACATCTTAACTTATAAATATATACCATCCTTACAACTCATTTAATGGTTTTCAAAACAATATTATATATTTTGTTTATTCTTAGCGGAAAAATTGAATATTTATTATGATAGAACATCAAGCACATTTAAATCAATCTTTAAAAAATACAAAAAAAGCAATACATTTCGGTATGATGTTGGGTGGGCTTGTTATTCTCCACTTATCTTTTCAAACCGAAGTATGGTTTAAAAGAGTTCTTTAACCTTAAGAAAAGATATTTCTGATAAAAGCTACGCGCCCTCAAGAAGGTATTAAGTATATAATATAAATTTAATTATAAGAATATATTACAATTAATATAATGTCTTTCTTCCTTCTCTTAATTACCCTTCAAATCACCGCAATACCGTAAGTTTTGTTTTGCCATTTTTTTTCCTAAATGAGCTATTTTATAAAGAAAAAAATTATATAATTTTTATTTTACAAGTGATATACAGTAAATTTCTTTTTGAAATAATCTAAATTTTCACAAGAAAATAAAATAAAATGAAAAACTGAAAAATAAGCGGTAGAATTATAACAGATTACTTAGTTATTAAAAAAGAGCTCTACACACAGGCAGTGCTTTGCTGCCTGAAAAGTACCCCTCCGATTTTTTACTGTCTACTTTAACGTTTTTAGAATTGCTCATTAGTATGCTGCTTAGTGCCCCTAATTTATATCGTTACACACTGACATAACAAACGCTCTTAAAACCCCTGGACAATTATAAAAGAGAATTATAAAACTTTGTATGCCCCAAATAGAACCAGTTTGCATAATTTTTGATTCTCTATTTCTCAATACAGCATATTCACTTTTTCTTATTTATCTAAAGAAGAAATTTGAAAGCTATTAGATTTCAAATCTTGAATTATCACGCCTATATTATATTACATAATATAATTAGTACATTAATATATTAGACTGTCATCTCTATCATTTTTTTTTTTTAAACTTAATACCCAGGAAAATTAATTTTTGGAGTAGCGCAAAGTTACGCTTTCTTCGAAAATGCCATTTCAATGCAATGTATTGTTTCTAGCCTATATACTATTAAGATATACTAAAAGCATTGCTGGATATCAATTTTGAGAAAAAATCAAATTTACAGAATCTATTTTCGTTTTTTCTTTTTTCTTTTTTTAATTGCTGTATGAGGAAGTATTGCGATCTGTATTGAAATCTATTTTCGATATCGAGTTTTCACAGGCAATAGAGTTTTGAGGTCCCCTGAGTTAGATAAAGTGGTTTTTAGATAAATAAAGAAATAGCACAATAACTGAATAGCACTGTTAACTAACAGTCTTGGCATTGTCGATCAGGTACGTGATGCGTGCTTTGCATGAAAACATATCTTGACCTATTTACACGTGTTAAGGCCTAAACAGAAGGTAGCGTATCTTTTTACTTCTCGACGTAAATAAGAGGTGGCTTGATATTTTTTGATGTTTTGGTAATAGGATCCGTTTTTATTGTTTCCTCTTGTGCTAGAGGTGAGTTACCTTTCGTGCAGGTTCACTTCTTCGATGTCGTGGACGTAGTGATCAGACAAGCCACCACTGTAAGTGTCATTTAAGCCCATTTACATTGCGAAAGATAAATAATAAGTAAATACTATTCATATAGATATAACTAAGAAGAAAGGAAAATAGATATATAAAAAGAAAATTAAAAGAATACTATAGCAAAATATATATATTAATATTTATATTCATTTTAAAAAAAAAATTACAAATTAAGAAGAAGAAAGAATTATCTATATACAATAAATATTTACAATTATATGATATTTACAAATTGATGTGAATGATTATCACTAAGAGAACTATGACTGAGAGATGGAATACGATTGAATTTAGTGAAGTGGAGATGGAATACGATTAAAATAGATTTAAAGTGGAGAACTGATCAAAAAGACTGAGGTATAAGTAAAGTTTGATTACTACTTACCCATAGAGGGTAATGAGTTGTTTTAGTTAATTACTTGCTCAGTGGGTTGTAGAACAGTGAGTAGAGCGTAGTATATGTAAATGTAGTATGTATATCACTGCATAGATCGTAAAAAACGGCACAAAATAGCTATAGTTAGAATGTATAAAAAGCACAAATCTAACAGAAATATTTGAGAAATAATAAGAAAGAAAAAAGACGAAAGAAAATGACTCCACAAGCCGTACTTTTTAGAGTCTTAAATATTGATTGTTGATTTATTATACTCGAAGTAAGTTTATTTAAACGTTTAGAACAAATTTAACCAAGAAATCAGGTTTGATATGGAAAATATCATTCACAAAGAAACAGCAAATTTAAATATAAACGCTTTTCATGAGGTATGTAAAATAAATATTCAAGAATTGAGCAAAGAATATTAGAATATACGTGTTGGAAAAATAATTTATTTTCTTGGATTACCGGTACGGAAAGAAGATTCTTTACAAGTTCTGGAAGAATATATTATGGATTGGTGCAGGAATGTTTATGGAACGGTTGAATAGAGAGGATTGAAACACAAAATGAGAATGGCTGGGACAGTATAGACATAAACCAAGATCAATTTTAGTATCATTACTCTCCGTTTTGATAAAAATGAGATTCTTAAAATTTCGAATAAATTAAGAGGAAGCAAAATTATTGTGCTAAGCTCTTTGGGCTAAGCCCAAGCAGCCCAACCAGGTGTCCTAGGAGTACACTGCCTACAACACCTCCATCAGGTTAAGGTCCCTAAAGAATCCTAAAAACCTGGCGGGCTCTAGGGAGGGTATATTCCCCCCTCCTCCTGGTAATTACCCAGGTTCTTAAATTTTCTCTGAGAAGCAGCATCGTAGTCCGTCAGTTCCATCTTTCCACAGAATCTGCAAGTGCTAATGCTGCCACACTCCAAACCCAGGTGTCCTCTGAGTCGGCAATGCCCCGTGAGGAAACCCATAAGTACGCGGAGTTTGTTCTCATTAATGCCGGTGCAGGCTTCCGATCTCCGTTGGTTATTAATTTCCCAGACAGATCTCTTCAGGCAGGTCTGAGGAGGGAGTTCCAGAATTGAAACCTCTCTACCTCTTCCTCCTTCCTAAGTTCATCCAAGAGAAACTGGTCGCTGGCCCTACAAAAACATTCAGGCACTAGAAGCGGGGATGCAGCACCTATCTTTGCTAGAGCGTCGGTCATCCCATTCCCTTCAATGTCAACATGCCCCTGGCACACACCAGAGGATGACCTTATTCCTACTGCTAGGTCATTGAGTTTACGTAGGCGTTTCCCAAACCATTTTAGAGCTGATGATGAAAGCGCTCAGTGCTCTAATGGCTGCCTTCAAAGAAAAATTTCAGGTGAAGTTCTTGATTATGGCTATCTTCTTTAGGAAGGAGTAGAGGATACTGATCAAGAGTTTCAAAATCAGATAAAATGCTTATTGAGGTCTTTACTCTTTTCCCTATTTGTCAATGATGTTTTCTATATGTACAGGTGGCTTTTGTTGATGATAATGACTGTTAGCATCTAATAGGCTATCTCTGCAATTAATGAAACTTGCCTTTGAAAACTACTGCAATTTGGTACAATGAAAAACAATGGAATTTGGTAATAAATTTAAGTAAATCCAAGATTGCTGTATTTAAAAATGGAAAAAGACCTGCAGCTAAGGAAAAATGGTGATTTAATAAAAAGCCTGGAGCTAGTAAAAGTATATAAATATTTGGGAGTGATTATACTTCTACCTAAATTTAGAACAACAATAATTCAATGAAAGATTATTTAAAGCCAAATTTCCAATATAACAATCTCACTATTCTGTAGTGTAAGAATTAAAATTAAAAATATTAATACTGTTTCAAGGTCTATTTTATGTTTTGGTTTGATTAATATGGGGTTTTAAAGTTGTATTAAAAAGTGGAATCATTTTCTTATTAAAAGAAAAATTACAATTTACCATCAAATTCAGCCACTCATGTTTCATGAAATTAAACTTTTCGCAACTTTTGTTTATGCTGTAAAACTCCATTTAAATTATATTTTCCAATTTTTGTAATTTACCTTCTAATAAATACCCTCATATTGTCACAAATGAAATAAATAAATAAATAGTCTCATGACTAGTTGAAAGGAAGTGACTTTTATGATAATGGAATTTCTTTTTCTAGTTTAATCAATAAAAAAAAATTAAGATAAATATTGTTATAAATAAAAAAAGATTAATTTACCGGTAACTATAATTATAGTTATAGTATGACAGAAAGTTATAGAGGAAGTTATAGTCAGTTTCATGTGTAGCATAAAGAACTTGATTTTAAATAGCAATTACATATAGAGTAATTCAGATAATTCGGTAATTAGCTGGATACTGAAAGTTGAACTTCTTTACATTCAAATATTCTTTTTCTAAAGAAATTTAAAAATATTCACTTTGTAATAGAACGGAAGAATAGGATATTTATCATTTCGTTGCTAAATCATCTGTATTGGGTGTAATATTTCAATAAACCTAGTTTGACAATGCAAGAATTCAGAGTATTTAAATGGGAAAGAATGGTTAAGTTTAATAATAATGGTTAGCGATTCATTTTTATATTTATTATTGTGATTCTAAATAATAGATTAGATATCTCGTTTATTTAAATATAATTGAAATTTAACAATTTTATTGCAATGTGTTACAATAATTTTATCAATAATCAAAAAACAAGGAAAAGTATATAAAAAAAAATTCAGTTTATATTATTAAGTATTTAAGACGTTTTTGTAATTTCTATTTTTATTTTTCTTCCCATTTTGTTTTATTTTAGTTTAGTACCAATATTTTATTTAGTTCTTTTAAGTTATTTATGTCCTTTATTTCGATAAATAAAAAGATGTTAATTTTAGTTTTATCGTTATTTAAGGAGATGAGCAAGCAACTCCCCCGGACGGTCTGTGTTCATGGAGTATTGTCTTATGATTAAAAGATGATTAATATTTTATATAAATTTTGTTTTATTTTGGTAATAAAACTTATTATTATTATCTTTTAAGTTTCCGCGGCCATTTTTATTCAAAAAGACTTGAGTTTCCGGGTTGAGACCACTGACCACTGACGCAGTCTCAACCCGGAAGTGTTTTTCATTATTATTATTATTATTATTATTATTGCTGTTGTTGTTGAGTTTCTTTGAATTAAAAATTTTGAGAAATTTTAGAATTTCTGTGATAAATGCATAAAAAGGCAACTAATAAAATATCGAATAAAATTAGAGCGCCAGTTGCAATCTGCTTATCGAAGAACTCAATCGCTCACTTATTGGATTATTCTATAATACCATAGAGTAGAAGAAGCCACATATTTAAGTATTAATAAATAGACTGCATTAGTTTATTGCCAGGCAATGTATTTCAACTTGTTCTGATCTGAAAAAAGTGGCAGATTGAAAAGTATTTATTCGCAACTATAGTTAAGTTGTTCTATCAACTGATAGAAACTTTATTCATAAAGTAATCTCAAAATATTTCTAGATTTCTAAGTTATTCCTTCTGTGGAGTGATAACTTATTTTGTAAATTTTTTTTTTTTTTTTGGATTTTAATTGAATTTTTTTTTTTTTTTTGGACAAGCCTAACTGGAGCATAAATTGTGACAAATTATTGCAGTCTATAGGCTCTATCATATTTAGTTGTACGATACGCAACCTCCGACAAGTACTTGATGAAGAAAGACAATACGTTCACTTTCGCTCTATACCATAACTTATCTGGGTTTTCAGTTACAAATAAATCACAACCTACGATGTAGCAGCAGCGTAATGAGAGAATATCTGTTTGCGGAGAGATTTGATAATCGTTTATTATTTTCTCCCTAGTTTTTTTTCTACTTGAAAAAAAAAACTTTTTTAGGCTTCTCCTTCTAAAGGAGAAGTCCCCATTTCCTCACAATAACAATCCGCAAGTTAGGACTAGTGAATCAGTGCCGAATGTCATAGTAGCCGAATTCAGTCCTTCAATAGTCTATGCGTCACTCAGACGTTCCATATTTTTTCTTAATTTATGCACTGTAATTTAATTTAGTATCTAGTATTTAGCCCAGATAATGTAAATTATGATATTTGACATGTCTCACTGAAAAAAATTATTTCTGGGCTTTTAATCTGCCCATTAGTAAAACAATTTCTTCACTTTATTTGCCTAGATTACTGAATTATCATCAACAACATGTTTATCACACTTAACCAAATTTTCATCTGTGTAATGACGAAAGCAGTATCATCACTTTTACATGAATGGGATTCATACCGGATCCCTTATGTAGAGTCTGTGGGAAAACACCCATCCATCTTATGACAGACTGTTTGGCTGTGAGGAAATTAGGTTCTCAGGACTTGGTCGGAACAGGATGTTTGTGGAAGAGCTTAGGCTATTTCCCTTTAAGGTTATTGTCCAATTTATTCGGACTGCTATGACCTTAGGTGGATTAGACCCGGAAATGGATATTTATTCTAGACCCGGTTTGTTGTTGTTTTTCTTGGGGTAGCTATATGGGGCCCAGTGGGGCTTAGGATAGCGTAGAGTTTGGTCCCTTCCCACAGACAAATAATAATAATGTAGTACAATCTGCAATTGAAATGCTTCTGCAAGGAATTACCTTTACATTAGTATGAATGGAAGAGGACTTAAAATGGAGCTCTGCGAGACATCACTTGCTGCGCATATTGACTATGACTTTTGTCATCCCAATGTCCTTTCAAAAATCTTCCAAAAATTTGAAGAAGGCCTTAAAAATGAAATTCTTTTATGCCATAAAATGGTAATTTATCAATCAGCAACTGTATGCGGACACGTCTTTATCACGAAATACATGAAACAGATCTCAATAATTGTTTACAAAATGAAAATTAATCTAATAATCTTCTCCAGCTAGAATGTTGGTCAGATATTGCTGGACATCTCATTCCATTTCATTAGAGAATATTTAATTCTATTTTAAGTTCAAACTAAGAAAATAGATGATGTAGTCAATGATCGATTAAACGAAGGGCCAGTTAAGAACTATTTTAAAATGCTATAACTTTGTTTATTAGACTTAAACACTTTTACGAAATATGATAGTTGAAATTGAATGACAAAAAGTCCTGATACATAATATGTATAAAACACTTTTTTATACAGTATCGAGCTTTGATCTGGGAGCCAGATCATTCTCAAGTTAACACAACTAGATTAGAACAACATAGCAGGTTACAGTTTGATGATAGGTTATATTACATACTTTATCATGTTGTAAACCAAGCGGTGTCATTATTTCAATAAATTTATATATATGGCGGCATTAAGATCAGCAATATCTGTTTTAAAATTGATAGATGTTCTGTTAATATTGATGTGGAACATTTCTAAAAATTTTCTTTTATGTGAATTATTATCTCTGTAAACTATTGTAGTTTTACTGAATTCAAAAGTGTGTCCAGTTTTTGTAGTGTGTTGAAGAAAAAGCTGTGTTGTCTTGTTTTCTTCAATTTTGTGTTGTCGAATTCAGTTTTGAACATATTGTTTTGTCTCTCGTAATGTAGGTGGATGGACAGTTTGAATAATTTAGTTTATAAATAACATTAGAATTTAGGTTTATAGGGGTTTTGTCTTTATTGGAATCTAAGAAATCTTTTATTGCTATTTGATTTAGAATAGGAAATTTTGATATTGTTAAGCGGAAAAGTTATGCGTTAATCTTTCAGTAATTCCATGAATATAGGGTAGTGAATAGAATATTCTGTTTTTGTTTGTTGATATAGATTTGTTGTTTTTTTTTTTGGATGACTATAGTTTAATTTAGTTGACTATGGTTCTAATCTAGTTGTGTTATCTTGAGAATGACCTGGCTCCCAGATCGAAACCTGGATATTGTACAATAAATTGTTTTATATATATATATTATATATCAGGACTTTTCGTCATTTAATTTCAACTATCATATTTTAAAATGGGTGCCAGAATTTTGCACATTCTATTGAAAAACTAACATTTTATATCCATAATCCAGGGACATTTCATGATTATTTAGAATTTGTACGATGATTTTTCGAATAAAAAGGTCACATAAGTCAAGGAGAAGGGCATCATATTCAGCACTTGATCGAAAGAAACTTCTCATCAAGTATGTATTATATTACTGATTTCCAAATTTTGGAATTTATCCAAATATATATATTACCTCCCGAAATATACGTCTTTAAATCGTATTGGTAAAAAAAAAAAAAAATGTTGAGTTCTTATTGAAACCATTTTCAGTATTAAGGAAGCTGAAAAAAAAAATTAAGTCACTGTAGTTCCTCTTCAAAAATGTACAATATAATTTTTGTTACAATATACATAATTTATTATTTATAATATATAATAATGTATAATATATATGTTAACATTTAATATAGTTATTATAATAAATTTCTTTCTGATTGCAGGTGAGTTGCTCGTAATAAAACAATGCAGTGTGGTATGTTTCCTTTCATTTATTTAAGAATTCTTATAATAATTGTTAAATTTCCCAAAAGATCTTTAGTATTTTCGAATTCTTACATAAAGTCAATGATCCAGACAACATAATTTCCAAATGATTGGAATGTGAAAATATATACTAAAACCCACGTAAGGCGAGCAAGAAGTACCGGAATCATTACCTGGCGCCTCAGTATTCGTTTAGTCCAGATTGAGTTTTCATCAATGATGAGCGATTTAGTGTATTCAACTTAGTATGGTTGTTATAATATTTATGGGGCTGGTTTTATAGCTGTCTTGTCAGTTCGATTGCCAGAGGGATCTCGCTCTTGGTTTCTGTGTTATGATAGTCCGTATTTTGAGTGGTATGTTGTATGGTATCCATCCAATTCCTGTTGTATAGTTTGCCTTTATTTGCCGCTTTGATGCAGCGTTTCTCAACTTTTCTTGGCCCTCGGACCGGTAAATTTGTGAAAAAATTTCGCGAACCGGTGGTTTTTTTTAACAACAAAACTTTACGGTATTGACGAACTACTATATAAATTAATAGTAACATTTTTATTATCATTTACTTACAATAATATTTAAATGTAAAGAAAGTAATTATTGTAATTATTATATATAATTAAATAAACGTTGGAGAAAAATCCCAGAAAATTATAAAAAATAAACACAAAATCATTGCATATAGAAACAAAACAAAAAAATCAGTACTCTGATTACTACAAAATTAAATATCTATAATTTTGGATTATTTAGAATATAATGTTGATGAGAAGTTTGCTGTTGTTCTTCTTCAATTAACTTTTCTTAATTGTGGGTACTAAATTAGTCAAGCTAAGTCGGAGCGGAGAAACAGCCGAAAGCCGATTTCTAAATTTATTTGTTTATTACCGTCATAGATTAAAATCCCGCTTCACATAAATATGTTGCTGCGAAGGGAACTAACATTTTCATTGCTTTCTTGTATAGAGATGGATTGCAGTACTCCATCCAGTTAAAAAAGAAAATGCGCGACCTAACACGTGACAAATGTGAACACACTCCAGTGTTACAAACCTTGAAACACAAAATTATGGATTCTAGATCCTGACTTTAAAGTTATGGCATTAATGTAAAAAATATCGTATAAAAATTTTATTATTATTTTTTTGAATAATACATTTTTTTTTTTTTAATGTGGGCAGGTAAAAATCTCCGAGGACTCGTCAGACCAGCGATTAAGAATCATTGCTCTGATGTATGTCAGTAGTAAAAGATCAGTGTAATATTAAATTTATTTCCAAATAATAATAATAATAATAATTACAAAAATGTGCATACATATTGCCGATTGGCAAAGAATAGACTAATGTTACTATACTGTGTCCTCTGAAAGAAGAATAATTACAACAGTTCATTCAGAAATAGGCAGTCAAACTTGTTTATTACAGATTCTTTTTTTTTTACATGTTTTAGTAGCTAGAATATGGTGCCCTGATATTTGAAGTAATTAAAGACGTCCAGCAATTGATCTCTACTGTTTTGATATTGAAGGTATACGAGAATAATTCGTAATACGACAGTTTCCAGCCAAAGTCACAAGGTGGCCAAATGCATGCATATGAACAGAATAGAAAGGTCAAGTGCTGAGAATTTGAGCGATATAAATGGCTAACAGCCGTCTACAAAACCGAAAGTAATGAGATGTTAAATCCATCTGCAAGAAAGCGTAAATTTACTTTCTTCTTGTTATTCTAAACTTCATTAAACAATTAACTCAATTAAAAAATGTCACCCTTATTAATGTAAAAGAAATATTTATTGTGTAATTTGTATATTTATTTAAGCAAGATCTTAACTACGTCACACTTAATTAAATAAATTTTTACAATAATAAAATATCATTTATGAATTAATTTCTTTATCTTGTGATTCTATTTAGTAAGTTTTATTTTAAATAGGAAATAACATTACTGCTTCAATTATAACACGTTCAGTGATGAATTCTTGTAACTTACTCAAATATATAGGGGAAATTTATATTCTATAAACATATTTGTAATGGAAATATTTGGAATTAAAGCCATAGTCGTCCAATCTACATTTAGGTATATATCTTATTAAATATTCATTGCTAGAAAACACAGTTTCTCTGGGTTGTGTGCATTCATCTATGAGAGAGCTGATAGATGATAGTGAGGGCTGGTGTGGTATAGTGACAACTGTGACGTCACCAGCTAGATAACGCCATTCAAAAGCTCTTAACCACAATAACTGTTGTAGTACGTTTCATCTATTCCAAAATGATAAAGCTTCCGATAGACAGCCATGCAGCAAATGGGAAACATAAATACTAAGATAGTTATAAAGGAAAAATATTTAATAAACATTTTGCTGTAATTGCGTGTTATTTTATTAAGTTAATGATGTTTTTCTTTAAAAAGAAATTTTTTCAAAATTAATTGAATTAGGAATTATTGTATTACTTTCTCTGTCTACTGTAGACAAAGTTAGTGGGAACCTTTCAAATTTTCATATTTAGTTTACTCCGGGAAAATACAAGTTTAGAGGAGGATTTTCTGAAAAAAGAGGAAATTAATGCTAGAATGGCCGCGGGGAGGCTGTTCTCCGCTATTAATAGAAAGTTCCTCAACAAGAGAGAAGTGGCCAAGGACATAAAAATGGCAGTGTACCGCGCCACTTTCGTGCCCGTACTTACCTAGGGTGGCGAATCATTGTCCATAAAGGAATCTGATCGTAGTCGCCTGCTACAGAGATGAAGTTTCTTCGGAAAGTTAAAAGTAAGACGGGGAGAGACCGTAGCAGAAACACTACAATCAGAACCATGTTAAAATCCGAACCGCTCGATCAATTAATTGAGAGAGCGCAGCTGAGGTGGTTCGGCCATGTAAACAGGATGGAGGAAGATCGGTTTCCTCCATCTAAGGCGATGGAAGCTAGGATTTCTGCCAGGCGATAAAAGGATAAGTTGGCTGGATAATGTCAAAAGAGGAACCAGCGGACGAGGAGTAGGATGGGCAGAGTCCAAAAAATTGTCGCTAGTTAGAGGTAGATAGCGCTCCTTTTGTCAAACCTCTACACCGCAATGTAGATGAAGTATAGGCTAAGAAGAAGAAGAGGTTTTCTGTGAAGAAAGAAAGTGATTAGCGAATGGTTTGGCTGTGTGTAAACAATAGATCTTAAACTCGAAAATCGTAGGAACCTTAAACAAGATATTTGTTCGTTTATACATACCATCATCCTACAAGAACGACAATTTGATTATATTTATGTTGTATATGTGAATAAGTCCGCAATGCTGGATAACATCTGGTATTTTATCCGTCGTAGTATGCATATTGATTTTCTTCCTGACCGGTTTCGGATTTTCATCCATCGTCAGAGCAAATTCTCCAAGTTCGTGTTCTCTACAAATCTGTTCACTTCAACATAAATGTTTCTGTTACACTCACACTTGTTGGTTTGTTGGTTGTATATAATTATGTGGGGAGGTTTTAAGGTTAGGTTACTCTGTGTGTGTGTGTGTGTGTGTGTGTGTGTGTGTTTAATGACAAGATGGAATTAATATTAATTATTAGACATTAGAAAATAGTGTGTAATAAATAGTATGTTTTGAAGAATACTTTATAACTAAATTTTGATAGTGGTGTTAAGAATGCATAGTAATCATAATTTATAATAATTCCATTTTATCATTAAACACACATAACTTATAACCTCCCCACATATATACAACCAACAAGTGTGAATGTAATAGAAACATTAAGTTGAAGTGAACTCTCTACACAAACTTGGTGAATCTGCTCTGACGATTGATGAAACCGGCTCTAACTCCGAAACCGTTGAGGAAGAAAATTAATATGCATACTACGACGGATAAAATACCAGATGACTATATTTATCTATTTATTTGGGTATTTATTTATTTATTCATACATACGGGCAGGACCCAGTAATTAAACAATTACAAATAATATAAGCAGAAATAATAATCGCATAATTATTAATGCAACTTCTTATTCTACAGATAACGAATCTGTTAATTACGGCAAAAATAAATCTGTATACAAGAAATTAATTCAAAAATTTTGAAAACTAATTGTAACTGTCATGTAATTCATAATGCAGCCAGACATGCATATAAAAGCATTGTCTTTCGACGTTGAAAATTTGGTATTATAAAAATACATATATGCCGAATTTTCTGTTAGCTCTAAGAGGCTATAAAGATTGCTTTGATTTTTTGGATGGCTCTATCTACATAAAGCTCTGGTCAGCAATAAAACTTTATTTTGTAGAACAAGGTGAAGAAGAACGTACAAAACCATTTGGAAATTCCTGAAAGCCAGTGACTATGGGATTCGATGCGATGAAGATATTTATCTTTAGCCAAATGATATATGCATCATTTTATGAGACTTATGAATCGCATGAAAATCGATCAGTAACAAGTTCCGAATTGCATGGCAATTCCATAGATGTTGGTGCGCCTTAAATTAAAAAACATATCCTCCCTTCCAGCAAATCGCTCGATTAGCCAATGGATGAATATATATTCCTCTGATGTTTTCACCCGAACTACCAAAATTTGTTGGTTACATTCTACCCGATATCTCTAGGTGATGCATATGTGAAAAGAATTTTTTCGATTATGGGAAATACTTGGTCAAACAACCGTAATAGGATTACGGGTTGATCTGGTAAAAAGATTAATATAGTTTCGAAAATCAGACACGATCGCAATACTTCCTCTTAATTTTGTGATAAGATGGGGGAACCGCAAAACACATTACAAAACTGCTAACGCCCAAAGTACTAAGTTTTAATTAATGTTGGACATATGTACAACTAGAATTTGTTTTTGTATTAATTTATTAAAGTAGTTACTCTCGAAGTATCTAGATAGAAATATATTGGCTGGCTGCTTACAGATAATCATCATATTACTTCTTTCAAAAATGAATATAAATGTTCTGAAATATTAGTTTACAATTATTGACATCATCGCAAAATAAAAATAAAATAATCATTTGAAAATTGTACATTTCATAAAATATGGAAAAGATGTATGTTTAAATGAAATCACTGTAAATTGTAAATTAAAGTAAAGGAAAGTGAAAGTGCGTGAAGTTTACATAGAGCACAATGATGATATAGATGGGTAGGTTGAGTGAGTGAGTCGGTGAGAGGAATTAGTGAGTGACAGTGACGATAGTAGTGGATGATGAAGGAATACGACCAGTAGCAAGAGAGAGAGAAGAGAGTACAGACTGTTTGATGATGATGCTGGTAGTTTGTTGTGTAGGAGGAGAATATCGACCATAATACACTCACTGTACATATCTCTGGGAAGAGTATGAAGAAGTGGGTCTAGTCTGTGTTTCTGACGTCACTACCACGGTAGCCATCTTGTGGTGACGTCAACCGCATTCTCCTCTTCTATCGTGCACCACATTACTCAATCTCCTTTCAATTTCTCACCCTCTTATTTCTGACTCAAATACACCCTCTTCAGTGAGATTATTGCAGATTGAAGATATTAAAAGCAACATCTAAATAGTGTATATGATAATTATAATACCTCCTCCTTCTTCTTGTTTAGGTTGTCATTTCAAATTTATAACGTCCACGAAGTATACCGCCCACGCATTTTAGGTAACTAGAGCGAAGATTAAGACCCAGCACTAATCACGTAACTTTATTCCTTAACTCAGCCGATATTTATTTTCAACTCAATTTTAATCAGTAACAGTTGGCACATTGGTAACTCTGTCCCCTGGTACTTTCGTGTTATTGTACCAGGCTATTCAATGGAGGTAGAATAATGCCTCCATCTCAAACCAAATATTTTTAGCTTTAAACTTACCCATACTATAAGCTTTCCTTTCTATATCTAACTTTTTAGCAGTAGAGAAGATAGTTTCAAACTAGATTACTGTACAGCATATTAACATCATTTAAAGAAGAATCAAAACAAACTCTTGGTGACCACAACATACATTCTTGATACTCTTTCACACAACTCTCTTTCCAACATAGAAAAGAAACATTCATACTTTTTTTCTATATTATATATTTAATCCATTACCATAAACATTTCATTTAATTGACACATGAAGGTGGTCAGACAGTGTACTACAAACGTTTAGAATTTCAAGAATGTTAATTAACAATAAAGATGATATACCGCATCGCACTAAATCAATTACACTGACACCTCTACCATTTGACACACATGTATGTTGTGCCGGGAAGTCAGAGGCGGTTCGCCCATTAATCAGAAGAAAAGAATTTACCCCCATGAAATTGATCAGCTGCTGTCCCCCTACTTGTCACTACTATATCTAGACTGTCTCTTTCATTCACCAGCACAAAACTCAATATAATTTCTTCTTCAACAGAATTTAATCTGTCCATTCTGCAAGTGAAATCTCACAGAATAAGGAGATCACTGCCTTCATATTCCAAACAACCATCCTAATATGTGCATTTAATATCGTCCAAAACAGAAAGAAGATTGGAATCAGGTTTTGTACAGACATCAGAGAAAATCTCGGAAAGGCCCCTATAATATTTGTTTCGTATTGTAAGACCATTTTTACATTGTTTTGCTCTTATTCTATTTTCACTCAATTCCTTGCATTTTTCAACAATTTTTCGGTTTACAATTCGTTTTTTATACAGTAAAATCGGGTCTAAAGAAAATTCCACTGCCTTTTAAACATTTAAAATACTTTAAAATCAATTTAAAAGTCATATTAATAACGATCTATTTTTTTCCTTATTACATAAATCTAACTGATCAAATAAATCAGCATTATTCTGTTTTAATGCCATCAATTCATTTCTCATTTCCAAGTTATTTTGCTATAATAAATTAAAGTTAAAAGAAAGCCCTTCAATATCTGCAACAGTCAAAATATTATTGAAACATTTGTTGACAGTAAGATTGTAAATATGATAACGAGATTTACCTGTGTACTATCTTCCCCCTCCACTGAACTGCCGTCCATTGTCTGACTTACTTCACCTCACTATCACCTCCCATCTGTCCAACTCCCACCATATCACATCCGCCAATCTTATCTAACATCCATTCTATATATAATAAAAGTACACACTTCTTTCATTAATTATAGAAAACTATTCGATAGAAACAAGTGAAACTTCATGAGCTTGTCAAAAAGATACTAATGAAAGTTTGTGCCACATTACTTCTAATGCCTGTTAAAGTAAATTAGAGAAAAATTCAAAATTGATCAGAGCGCCCAAAATCACGTCTGATCAGTATGATACATCAAATGCTATTCACAATCTCTCCTGATTCCTATATTTCCTATCGAAGTTAGGAAAGTGGACACACCTTCCAACTGCGTAAATTTCCTCCAGGAAGATGCTGGGAAACTGGCCCGTAGGCTCCGAGTATCTGGTTTTCGGCCCTCAGGGTCCTTGACCCATTCCGAATACGATACAATAGTACGGTATACCCATTCCGAATACGATACAATGCCCCCTAAGACATGCTGGTCTTGGAGCAGGACTATTCTCAGTCCCCAACCTACATATCTATAACTTTACAACTTATAAAGTTATACGAGTGTACATATTTATACTCGTATATATGGACCAAGCCGTGTGTGTGTGTGTGTGTGTAACCTTATTTGCATGTAAATATTTATATAGACTTCACAAATTTATCAGACATTTTCCGTGTTAGCCTTTACTGATGTTTTCCAGCTCTGCGAAACCAACCACCACAACAACTTTACAAATTTATATTTAACTATTTATATTTAAACAGTAATGAAACTATTTTTATGGGGTAACTCAATATTTAAGTAATATTCATAATGTACTATTTTTTTTATTTATTGGTAATAAAAAGGCATGATGTCCTTTAAAGATACAATCTAAACCATTGCATAATTACAAAAATATGTTATACTAATACAATACTAATGAAAAAACAGTTTAATAAAAGCCACCAATAAAAAAATCGAAATAAACGAATATTAAAATACAATGCGATATAATTACTTATTAAGATATAATAATAAACAAAATTGAAAGAGTTGGCGGATTGATTGGAGCATTAGATAATCACTTAATACTTATAATAGTTATCCTACTTAATTCTAGCTTTGTTCAACTTAAGCGGTTTTTCAACTGTTCTCTGTTTGTAGTATTTTTATTAACAAAATAAACTAATTCTGAAACATAATATGGTGTTATTTTCAGCTATTGATAGTTTATGTGCTAAGAAGAGATGCTGCGTTATAATCGTGAATTATTGGTTTTTATAATGTTCCTACCTCGTTCACCTACCTCGATAGCTTCTTCGAAACTATCTACATGTTCTTCTTACAGATTAAATAATTCAATGATTGTGTTAAAGAATTTGTTTAAATAAAGTTTCTTTTTCAACGACAGTTGACATGAACTAAATATAAATTCCAACAGAAGATGACCTCATTAGGTCTATAATGGGTATGAGAAGGAGAGAATTGGTTTTATAAAAAGAAATAAACTAGAAATAATGCTGAACACTGTATAATAGAAAAGTTACACAAACTGTCAGGACTTTACACGAATATAGAAAATGGTACCGAGAGATTTAGAGTGAGTGAAGAGAAAGGTAGTAGATGATGGCTGACGCGTTATAAGTGCTCTATAAACTGTTCTTAAAGACTGTCCCATGAATGGCTAACGCAGCCATATTTAAACAAAGTCTCCCACTCTAGTGTGACCTAGGAAGTGAGTGAGATTCTCAATTTTTGTGTGTGTGTCTCTCTCTGCTTTAAATCCTTCTCTTGGGATCCTATTATAGGTCGAAACATCCTATTCATTTAATAAACAATAAAATTTTGTAAAACAAGAAGAAGTTGATGTCATCCATCCTTCGTAATAATACATAATTTAATGTTGTTAAAGATGTGAATAATTGTGCATTTAAACTGGGATCTAGAAAGATTACAAATACGAGTATTTTGTCGGTTAAAGAATTGAAGTGTCCTTACGTGGGAAAATGGAATGATTATAATTTAAACTATCTTAAATGAACATAATGGAAATATCTGCTGTTTTAACTGTCGCAGCATGCATGTTTTTGTTATTCCTGATCGGTACCCGGATTTTCATCCATCGTTAGAGTAAAGTTATCAAATTCGTGTAGAGAGCTGACTTTAACTCAATGTTTTCTTACCACTATACTTGTTGATATGCGAGGGAGCTTATAAAGTTGGAGCATGAAATATGAACCTATAACCTCCCCCGCATATCAACAAGTGTAGTGGTAAAGAAAACCATTAAGTTGAAGTCAGCTCTCTACATGAATTTGACAACTTTTCTCTGATGATGGATGAAAATCCGAAACCGGTAAGGCATTATAAAAACGGCGGATAAATCCCAGATGTTATCCAGCATTGTGGACTAATTCTATATTCAATAATGGAAATAGTTTTAACTATATCAAACTTTAATGAATATTTGATTCCCATTTACTTACTTATTTACGTACATGAGAAAAATATTATTGTAAACTGCTATCTTACATTATTAGATCTTTTAAATAATATATTTTTGGTATCGCATATGGACAGCCAAAAATCACAAAAAATTTGTTTAATGAAATACTTGAAAGTTTTATGATTTCTTTCCATTCCATTGAATGGATTGGACTGAATCGATTATCATTTTGCCAAACCTTATAGCATTTTCAAAAGTAATTTTTAAATTTTTTAGAGTTCCTGTAATTATAACTTACTATGAAATTTACCTTAATAACTTTTATTTTCAAAAAATGTGGAGGATGGAAATATTACGAACGTGTGTCGAAAATTTTGAAATTGAGTTTTCACGGGAAATAAATGTTTGAGGTTTAAGAATTTGTGTGTGGGTGTGTGTGTGTATGTGTGTGTGTGTGTGTGTGTGTGGGTGTGTGTGTGGCTGTGTGTGTGTATGTGTGTGTGTGTGTGTGTGTGTGTGAAAAAGAGAAAGAATCAGAGAATTCAAAAACAAAAAACCAGTAGAATAGAACAAAAGCGCGGGGGAGCGGGCCTCATTCTACTGTGGATCCCCTGAAATTATAGCACATCCCTCAGCTTCGCCATCCTAATCAGGACTAGCAGAGCTGAGAGCGGCTCCGTCATGAAGCTCATAGCTTCGGGATTGCCTGTCCCCAGTTCAAGAAACCTTGTTCTCACCAGGCCGGTACACTCACAAAGGATGTGCAAAGGATGTGTGTCTCTTCCTCAGCCTTGTAGAATCGGCATACCGTGCTATCCGCAGTTGTAATTGGTGCATGTGCCTGTTCAGCCTACAATTACAATGCCCTGTTTGTAGACACACTATTAGTCTTATATCCTTCCGGTTATGGCTCAGTAAAGATCCCGGCTGTGGCACCCAGTTGTAGATCCCTAGTGAATTTAGGCAAATGTCTCTTAATAAAGAGTTTTGCCTGCCTCCGTCTTGGTGTTCTTTCCCACCAGTGCAGACGCTGATCTTCTATCCAACCTTTGATAGAAGTTTGAATTCGAATCCTGGGCAACCCCCAGAAGGGTTCGGGGCCTATGAAGGTATCCTTCGAACCCTCCCTCGCTAAGGCATCCGCCCTTTTATTGCCCAGAAACACTGCATGTCCCGGCACCTAGGTGAGTGTTTGTTCTGAGCACCCACCTCGGTTAGGGCAGTTAGGCTGTCCCACACCAGTCGTGAGACTATTTGGTGTGAAGAAAGTGCTTTCAGGGCTACCCTAACTCCTACCCTCTAAGCCTTGCCTTATAATCTCCTTAGCGCAGTGTTCTAGCGCCACGACTTCAGCCTGAAAGACCTTGGTGTACTTTTCTAGGCTGGCCTTGATCTTAACTTTAGGCCTCCCACATAGACCCCAGCTCCGACCCCAGTCGAAGTTTTGGAGCCGTCTGTATACCAGACCGAGTCAGTAAGTTCGAATACCAAAATACCGAAGTAAGTTCGAACTAAATATTTCGTTTATATCGCCATTGCATCCGACATGAAGGTTCAACCAAAATTCCACAATCGGAAATGTGTCTGTATTGAAAGTTTTTTCGGTAAAAGGCCTATCATCCTTTTTTTTGGAACATTTGCCAGGAATTTTTTTTTATTCTTGGAGGGTTTTTGATAAGTACGTTATCTTCTGCTATTTTTTCAGCACAATATACCACGGAAAGTAATGCTGATTCAACCACCGATATGGCATTAATAAACTTTTAAATGCATTGCTAGATTTCAAATTCGTTAGGAAATCAATCAACCGTATAATGCGATTTTATAAAATAAATTTCTGAGTTTTTCGAAATGTTTCCTCGAAAGATCAGTACCAAGAATTTTCTTTAAATTGTAGATGCCACTGCACATTATATTTTTATGTGAATGATTTTTCCGGAAAAGTTTATTTGGAGGAATCCTGTAGCCTAAGGATGATTACCAGTTTAGTAATTTCAAACCCTATGGCGCATCAGCTCATGAAGCCAAGGCTTGCCAGACGGCAATATGAATGGGGGGAGGGTGTGGTAAGCCGCAGTTCCCAAGCCGTTTAGTTCCGGTCTTCGCTACCTAGGGCGCTACTATCTGTAGCTTCCCACTTTTTATCATGATGCTGGATCAACACCGATTCTGCTCTCACGGGAAACGAACCCTAAATTCTCGCAAGAAAAGCGAGTGCGACAGAATGTTGACCAACGCGTGGGAACTTAGTATGAAGAAAATTTGTCACTTAGGATTATAACAATTGAAAAATAAGCGAATGTAATGGGAGTACTTTAATCCAGATTTTTCTTTATTTAGATCCAAATTTTTGCAGCAAAAGTTTCCGTTATTTCTATTTCCACAAACCAAAGTTTTCCACCTAACTTGGAATTCTTTCAATTCACTGACTTTCACCATTGATGAAGATTTTCCCATTGATAACTCCATTCACTCTAACTTTTATATAAAAGGAATTCATCAAGTAGGAACAGCTCCACAATTTGCCAAATAAGAATCATTTCAAAATGCACTTTTTTCATTTCAGTTTTTTTTTTTTTTTTAATAAGTTTCAATAAATGTATTAATGCAGTTAAACTTTTTAATATCCCTAGTCACAGAAAATATCTCGAATTTTGATAAGTGATAATAGTTATATTATAATATAGGAGAGTTTAAATATTGTCGTAAATATTCTTCTTGGTTCATTTAATTTTCTACTTGGCTAATAAGTAAAATTTATAGCGACAAGATGGGATTTAGTAACTAACGACCAAGCAATAATTTTTTTTCCTATCTCCCTGAGGTGTACTAATCTCACATTTCTAATAGGCTTCTAAAAACAGCTTTTCCAATCAGCAAAAACATAGATGCTTGTATATCAGTATTTCTTGAGATGCCGGTAAAGATACATACTTACAATTTGAACAAGATATTAGTTTTTAATAATTTATATATATTGATACATTTATTTGTTACTTTTATTTTTGAAGAATAGTGGGTTGAAATATAGAGCATTCTGCTAAGAAATTTCAATTCTTTGAATATAGGTATACTAATTAATCTTAGAAATCTATTTCTGATGGAGTTTGGAACTCTTAAAATTAGTGTATAGCAGTAATTAGTGTATAGCAGTAATTAGTGTATAAGCAGTAATTAGTGTATAGCAGTAATTAGTGTATAGCAGTAATTAGTGTATAGCAGTAATTAGTGTATAGCAGTAATTAGTGTATAGTAGAATTTCGATTCGAAGAACTTTTCCAGAATAAAGTAAGTGTATTTATTCTTATCTTTAATAATCTCATCAGGGTAAAATTGAAGTTGAGAAGCAAATATCTTCCTACTAATCATTAATTAAATATTATGTTTTTTTATACTAATAAATATTCTTTATCAAAACACATAAATATAAAATACATAAGCCAAAGTACAATAAATATATGAAATGTAGGATGTCTCCCCCATTTTCATAAAAAGTGTTGCCATATTTTTAAATTTTTAAATCAGAATTTAACTAAAATAAATTATTTTTTTCAATTATTCTTTCTTTTATATATAATGTGTTTTACTCAAAAAAAAATTTATTTAGAATACTTATATTTTGTAGTACTCAATAATGGTTTTAATTTTACTCCATTGACACAATTGAATCTCTTGTACTAAACTTGAAAAGTTAACACTATAAATCATTATCGCCTACATATTTTGAAAAGTTAAATTTGTTTAGCAACGAGCTGGATCTTGAATGACGTGCAATTGATAAATCTAATTGCAAGATGCTATTATTGGAAGGATGAAATCAGAAAATGCTATTACTGAAATCAGCATCTTTCTTGATGATAGCCTGTTTAATTTTATAGTTCGGTTGTCAGGATATCTTGAGTGTTAGATCGCCTTCTACAATAATGCAAAGTCAGGAGATATCTTGTTTTGGGGATTGTTTGTCTAACTAAGAGGATTGATTATGTATTACGCAATTAAACCTATAAAAATCAGTTGCTTTTTTTTGCCGCTTATAAAGGCATTATTACTACCTTTATGAATAGAAATAAGGATGAATTAGATTTGAAATTAAATTACGGACTACATTTTACTGAACAATTATTAATCATGATCAATTATAGCTACAGATCCTTACTGTCAACATTATTAATACGTAATACTATCATATATATACTTTGTTAAGTACATTATTAACAATATTATCAATCGTAAATTGACTATGAGTAGATAACAATTATAAATAAACGAAATAAATTTTTGCGCTCACCTACATGTAATCAATAAAAATGCCATGCTGTTTAAACAAATTCACAATAAAAAAAAGAAAATAAGTTTGTCACCCATTTCTATGTGGGTTGTGTGTGTTTTCTTTTTTAATGTCATCAATAATCGTAACATTGTGATAGAATAATGCAGAATAATGGTTCAGAATTCGATATGGTTCGGAATGGCTCAGATATCCATTTTAACAAGAATCTGTCCAGATACAAGCGCCATTGATAGGTTGTTCCCTTATTATGTCTCCACACAGGTCTCCCTGAGCCATTTCTTCACAACCTCCTATTATATGGTGGACCGTCTCTGGCTTAGTCTCGGCATCTGCGATATTTGTCATTCGACACCCATCCATCCCCAATAATATGTTTGTAGTTCCACGTATGGATAATTCGATTCTGAATTACCTGCATTGTCCCCTCCTATTACAAGAACGCTAATATTTGCTAGCCCGAAGTAAATAACCTTAGGCAATCGTAAAACCTTCTTATCCGAGGCAACAT
Source organism: Triatoma infestans (assembly GCA_011037195.1). NCBI lineage: Eukaryota > Metazoa > Arthropoda > Insecta > Hemiptera > Reduviidae > Triatoma > Triatoma infestans. The sequence goes on from JAAEAF010000883.1 coordinate 88,944, forward strand.
AAAATTGAATAGTTACTTTTGAATGGCATTAAACTCGCTTACTAATCTCAGCATAATCGGTTTATCTACCTACCATTGTTTTGTTCTGACCAATTGAGATAAAGAGATTTATTTATTTATTTATTCCCACCTTTTTGGCGGTACCCGAGCTCGCGCTCATACCCACGAGATAAAGAGATATAATTGTGCCAGAAATACCATGGCTAGATTAGCTAGCCTAGTTATTCTTCGATTATGCAGTACACATGACATCAGACGGCTTGGAACCGCCCCACGCCCAACAAAGCCAACGGGAACTTCCAAACCGCGCTTTTAAGCTTCTCTGCTAACACTCTTAGGTGTAACAACGTGGAAAGCTTCATCAAAAACAATTGGGAGCAATAACATCAATAGAACAATAACGGTCTCATCAAAATGTAAGGCAATCTTTTTTCTGAAGCTGTGGCTTTATTTTCTTTTGATAAATTTGTGTTGATCGGATAGATAAATATTGTCATATGTTACGCATCCTTGCAGAATTTGTTGTTTGAAAACCTAAACACAGTTCATTACCTTTTTTTTTGCGTAGGCATTCGCCATACTGTCGGTCTGGCTTCACTACGGTTTACTAACTAATTCATCTAACATATTATTTCAACAATTTTAGAAAGATGAAGGATTCAATTTTATGATCATGGCGACAGTTGAACCTAATTTATCTTTGTAAAAAAATAATATTAAGGAAAAACTTTAATTTGCTACCTACTAACCAATGCCGAAAATACAGACTGAATCCATGTATAAATAGAGTCACTAACATCTGGAAAATAATCTAGCTAGTGAGGATAATTGATCAAATATAGATACCAGTTGCCTCACACTTTACAGTATTTAACAGATTTAATTTAGGTTGTAAAAATGGTAGGAATTTATGATAGCTTGGATAAAAAATATGTGAAAGTTTAGAATATTATTTAATATTAGAATATTGTATAAACGACAGATTTTTAGCTCGCAATCAAGTGACCCATAACTGTAGTAAATAGGCAAACGGTCGTCGGCCTTCTTTATGTTCGTTTCACTCATTGATTCGACCTTTTACAACAATCAATATTCCCATCTCCCACTTTTCAAATATTTATTTATAAACATATTATTATCGACGGATTTTACTTTGAGACAATATTAAATAAATAAATATTTTAGATTTTTCTCACTGACATGTACCTGATATTGCAATTATTGTACTTGAAAAAAAACAAGGCGTTATCATTGGATAATCATTCAACTGTAATGAACATTATATTTATGAGTTAGTAACTTTTCTTTGTTTAAACAATTAAATCGGGATGTTCCCATTTGAATCATAAAATTCTTTATAGCAAACATTGAATGCAATTTAAACAAAAAAGTTGGAAAAAACTGTACTCTCACTATGTTTTATTGAAGGCTTATTTCACAAAAAAAAAAAAAAAATTGATTTGAAACTCTGAGGCGCTCTCTTTTTTTTTAGACATTTCTCAAGTTTCAGTTGATAAATTTTTTGTAAAAGTTTCCTCAATAGTATATAAGATAGATGGAGCTGTGACAATATTAAAATGGTAGTACCAGAGGGAAGACGATGTCCTCAGACCCTTCTAGCAACTTTTTGAAAAAATACAAATTGACAAATTTATGAAACATCAAGTAAGAAAAAATATATTAATTAATAAATAATTCGGCTTCAGACTACACTTATCCTCTGAATTAAAACTCTCTAGTCTAATGGACATAACACGATTGGATTCAAACGAGAGTGAAGAAGCATTTGATACTGCCTGGCACATCAATTTTCTGTATGGATTAAAGAATGAATACCACTCTCCTTGAATTGGTCTCTTCATTAAACTTGGAATATCTTATGACTCTGTTTTCACCGCACTACCAGTTATTGCCAGAAGACTGGGCGGTGCCAGTAATATTCTCCATATATAAAAAGGGTAGCCGTCTAAAATGTTCCAAATTACTGCGCATATCCTTGTTGAGTTAGGTATATAAAATCCTCGCCATCCTCTTCGTTGAAAGAAGAACTAAACTAAGAGAGCGGAAAGAGTGCTCGGTGACTGCCAATGCGTATTTCGGAAAGGTAGTCCATATCTTTAACCCTCATGGTAAATATCTTTAAATATCTTTACTCTCACTGTCGTGCTAGAAAAATTCTACGAAAACAAATCTTGACCTCCATTAACTATATGTTGATTTTTAAGATGGCCTAAGACGCATTGGGCTCATTAAATGCATGAAGGGTTTAAATATTCCAGAAAACATGACTAGGTTGGTGAAACTGACGTTAGGCCACGTGGCGTAGGTGTCAGTCTAAGGTGAAACATCCCAGGAATTTTATGTTAATGTAAGACTCAGACAAGGTGATCCAGTATCACTGGCTGTTTTAAGTCTGGTCTTAGAAATGGTTATGAGAAAAGTAAACATAATCCAGGGGCAATATTTTAACTGATGCGAACGATATGGCGCTTATAATAAGATCAGCAGCCACTTAAGGGCTTCAGATCAACACCGAGAAAACAAAATATATGGAGACTACCAGCAGAGCAAGGAGATTTGGAGATCTTCTAGTCGGAAAACACCGTTTCGGAGAAGTGAGGGAATTCAAATATTAGGAGCTACCCTCACGTCCAAGAATGAGGTCGGCGAGGATATTAGTAGTAGAATCTCAGCAGGTAGCTGATGTTTCAGGGCAATAAGAAATACGATCCTTAATAAGCACGTCCCAGTTGGGTGAAAGTCACGATATATAATACAGTACTCCGACCTCAATTGTTATACGACTCAGAGACGGGTGATGACTGCTGCAAATAAGGTTGAACTGCTGGGAGAGAAAAGTTTTGCGATGTAGTTAACTACGGCGTTCACGGTCCTCGTAAAAACGCTGAATTGCATCAGTTTTGTAGAGAGGAGACGCTTGTGGCTGCCATAAAAGTGGAAAGGTTGAGCCGGCTAGGTGATGTTCTAGTATGAGTGAGGAAAGAGCTCCTTGAAAGGTCAGTGAGGGACATCCAGAAGGTAGAAGACCTAGATGATGGCCAAGGTTGCGTTGGCTCCAAGATATGGAGACGAATTTGATGAAGATAGGGATCAGACAGTGGAGAAGAAAAAGACGGACAGAGATGATTGGAACAGTGTGTTAAGGAGGCCAAGGCTCTGCAAGGGCTCTAGTGCCAAAGGAAGAAGAAGATCAGTACTTTTCAGGATGTCTGTGGAAAAGCTTAGGCTATTTTCCTTTAAGGTTCTTGTCCGATTTGTTCAAATTGCGGTGAATCTTAGATTGGTTAGGCCTGGGTCTGGATTTTCGCTCTAGAGGTTTGTTGTTTTTTTTTTGAGGTTTTCTTTGGGGTGAGCTAAATCGGCCCGGTGGGGCTTTGGATAGCCTAGGGTTTGGTCCCTTAATAATAATAATCAGTTCTTTCACTACCTTTTTTTATTACTTTAAACTCCATCTCCAAGCCCAAAAATATTAACTTTGATCTATTGCCGTATTACCATTTCCTTTAGATTTGACACTATACGTATCTAACAAACTAACTAATGCCTTGACAAAACTAACAAAATACTGCAACAATCTACGCTTGGAATGACCAGACAGAGGCCATTATTTTCGCAAAACTTAAAGTATACATCATCTTTATCAATACAATCAATAGAATTATTATATCTTGGTTTGGGAGTAGCAAACACCTTGGCCGTGACTCTTGATCGCAGAATTAAATTGTTTCCACTTCTCTCCGCGCATTCCAACATGACCACCACATATAAATTAATCCTGTACAATGGAAATTGTCCGGTCCTGTGATATGGTAATTTTTTCCAATGTTTAATTTAAAGTTTTGTGGGGAATATATAGTAAGCATTAGAACTCGTATTTACAACTTTTGTAAATAATATTGTAAACCATTTGTAATTAAAAACTTGCCTACCATATAGACTTTCTTAAGAATAATTTTTCTCGGAAACTATTTTTAAAATAAAATATACTATATATGTAAAATAATATATGTTAGTGCAAAATCTAGGAGCCGTGATTTAAAAAAAAACATTCAGTAAATTAATAATCTCCGGTTGACTGATTTTGTTCAAAATCTCCTGTTTGGATGATTTGATGCTGTTACGCTAGCGGAGTATTTGAACCAGCTGTGATTTATCATTTTCCAGATATGTTGTTTATTTGATCACATTCACAAACACACTGACCTCTCTCTCTTTCTCTCTCTCTCTTACATTCACTCTATCTCCTTCACTTACACACACACACACACACACACACACACACCTCACCATACAATACATGCAGGGCGAGAGAATGAGATGCGTGAGAGACCGAAAGAGAAAGACGTCACGCTATTCTCTCAAAGAGAACCCCAAAATACATTTCGGCGAAAACTCAATTTCGAAATCAGCCACGATTGCCATACTGGTAAGAAAGGTATAAAAATCTGGTGTCGTGGACCAACCACATAACTTTCTCTTGCTACTCTTCCTACAATTATTTTAAATGTTTTGGTGTTCGTTACGACCGCTGTATTCAATGTTGTAAAATAGATGTTGAGGTTCGGTCATAAAAAAAAAACTCATTTTAAATTTTCACCGACGTTTCGGCAAATTTATTGCCTTCTTCAGGGTCTGTACAAAGAATTTGTAAAAAATTCTGTTAATACAAATCTGAAAAAAAAAGAATTGAAAAACAACATAAAATATAAATTTAAAATAAATATTTTCAAATAAAATTTTTTTAAATAAACTAAATAAAGAGTATATGTACAGGGTGTAACAGCAACCTCTGGCAATACTTCGGGATATGGTTTGTCACTTTATTTGGAACAAAAAATTTCTAATAAACCATGGTCCGATTCGTTCGCCTTCAAAAGTTATTCTTCATTTTGGAAAATTTTCAATTTTCCTACTTTTTCTCATAAAATTGATTATATCTCAAAAAGTTTTTAACATAAATCATATTCAATTACATCTTTGGAAAAAGCATTAAATTTCCTATAAGAAACAGAAGTTTTATTTTAATTGAATTAATTATAAGGTTTTTCAGAGACATTAAACTCAACTCTACAGCGCTTCGACTGTTAAAAACCACTTTTCAATAGTATTTTCTTATAAATTTCTTTAAGGCTAGCGTATGGTCCGGTTACAGAAAAAATATCTACATTTCACCAGCTTTCCAATGATAATAATAATATCATGGGGTTTTATCAACGGAAGCTGCCGCTGAGTATGCTAGCCGTTGGCCTAACAGGAAACCATATAAGCAGCGATTAAAGACTAGGGGAAACCGGTTCTGTGAGAATAAACTACCGAGGAAAGTTGATCGTTCTTACGAAAATTCATGTCAACGCATCTTGAATGTGTTTGATGACGATTCTACCCTTAGCACACGCAGAGTGCTATTGTCGCTAGGTTTGTCACATCAGACGGTGCACAGGTATCTTCGACGGGATGGTAGATATCTGTATCACGTGCAGCAAGTACAGTATTTGCTAGAACGTGATTACGCCTGTCGTACTCAATTCTGTATTTGGCTGCTACAATAAACAGCCAGAATCGTCGTTTCCCCCAAAACATTTTGTGGACCGATGAGGCGACGTTTACTCGAAATGGTTCTTTAAACACCCGCAACATGCACTATTGGAGTGACGACAATCTCCGTGCAACCAGAACGTCGTCAGAACGATCAGTTTCCTCGGTAGTTTATTTTCACAGAACCGGTTTCCCCTGTCTTTAATACGCTGCTTATATGGTTTCCTGTTAGGCCAACGGCTAGCATACTCAACTGCAACTTCCGCCCTGCCGTTACAAAACCCACAAATAAAAACCATATCTCGCTATTCTATGACAAAGAACTCCGGCATTTTGAATGTATGACCAGCTAAATCACGACTAAATGTTTCTGTTTATTAGAATTAGACGAATTTCTATCGTGAGATAACAATTCCAAAGTTCATTACAGGTTTATGAATTATTCTTGTGATATTTTTGTAACAGCTCTCAATTTTAATTTTGTGTTTTTTTTACATTTATTTCTCATTTTCTTTAACAAAACAAGAAAGAAACCCCATGATATTATTATCGTTGGAAAGCTGGTGAAATGTAGATATTTTTCTGTAACCGGACCGTTCGGCTAGCCTTAAAGAAATTTATAAGAAAATACTATTGAAAAGTGGTTTTTAACAGTCGAAGCGCTGTAGAGTTGAGTTTAATGTCTCTAAAAAAACCTTATATTTAATTCAATTAAAATAAAACTTCTGTTCTTATAGGTAATTTAATTTTCTTTCCAAAGATGTAATTGAATATGATTTATGTTAAAAACTTTTTGAGATATAATCAATTTTATGAGAAAAAGTAGGAAAATTGAAAATTTTAGAAAATGAAGAATAAATTTTGAAGGCGAACGAATCGAACCATGGTTTATTAGAAATTTTTTGTTCCAAATGAAGTGGCAAACCATATCCCCAAGTATTGCCAGAGGTTGCTGTTACACCCTGTATATAGCAATTTTAAATTTATTTTGACTATTGCTGCAGAACAGATCAATAATAAACTACATCACAACTATTGAAAGCATATATAAGAGTAAAATATGGAAATAACATAAGAATTGTACTTACAAAAATTTCTTGTTTGAATTTCTTAAAAACTATAGTTTAACTTGTGATATACCATCACACCAAGTGATGAAAATTTGTAAAAGTGATGTGAAATTTCTTTTTTTTTCCTCTCTCACAAAGGATGTTTTATCATTTTCTATTTTTTTTCTTAACATGTTCTTGACTTTCATTGTCATCACAAACTGAAGTGTTCGAAAACGAAAAATAATTAAGATATATATATCCTGCTGGACAACAGGCCCAACCACTAAAATCTTATTCAACGATTTATGAGAAGCGGTTTTCCCAAAAACTACGATTTACGATGTCCCAAAAACTACTCTTACCTTGGTTGTGGTCGAATTTTGTGGTGCATGGTGCGATAGTAATATCCAATAGACCTTTCAAACTCTGACGCATTATCTTTAATGTACTGGAATCAATAGCCAGTAAATTCGCCAGAGATAAGCTGGACTCGATAATTTCATTATCAACTGCGCTATCAAACGCATTTCAACAACGTATTACATCCTCTGTCATGCCCACAGCAATGAATCGGCATATGGTCTTCAACCATGGCAGCCAACCTCTCACCTAGAAGTTGTTTCTAAATGGTAAGAAAAAAGGAATACAAGCCGACCATCTGAGGGGCTGAGAGTGAGTCTCCTGCTCTACTGTAAGGAGAACGGTTCAGTTATCAAAACACATTTGAAGATGCCATGGGTCTTAACCTTGAAGAGTACGGGTCAGTTGTCAGATAAACCTTACAGAGTAAACATCAGTCGCTACATCCACCTCAACCTTCAAAAGTCACCTCGCTAGCCACACCATTAGCTCACCATTGTTGGAACAAGCAACTTGTCACATCACTCTTCAAGTAACTCTCGACAGCAATGTTACACCATCCTCCATTCATCAAGCTGCACCAACCAGCAAGCATCATTCACTCGTCGCTCGGTCACACGCACGGCTCGCTTAAACATTCTTCTCTTCATACTCAGTAAAATCGTAAAACTCCATAAATTGTGAGTTTAATGCCACTCCGTGTTTTCATTCATTTCAACAACAAATCCCTCTACTATTACATTAATGAATGTAATATCTCCTAGGTTTCATATTCGTTCATGAATTTAATGTACATTAACCATGAGATGATTTTCAAGACTACAGAAACGCTATTAAACCCTTTTACTAGAATTTCCGAAGTTACTGACATCTTCCTTTAAGCGGCTGTCAACATCTCTTCTTTCTAGTTATGAAATGAGTTCGCATTATTTTCTTCTGAAGTAAATTCCGAATTTTCTTGGCATTATTTAATTATCCAATTTTTTTTTTGTTTACTGTCAGTATCATTAGTGTAACTGTGTGGTAAAATGTTTGAGTTTGTTGTGTTTTATTGTCTAAAGTTTTGCCTAAAGTTACCCATACCAAATTTGCCTTCTTGTCTTCTGGAGTCCTGGAATTTCTTTATCCCCAGATTTTTTTTATCTTATACAAAGTAATTTGCAAAAACTTTCTGCAACAATCTGCATGTCGATTTTGTTTGGCTTAAAAAAGATGGGATCTGCTAGTCCCACATTTAGTAAATTCAAGCCAGCAATACCAATTTGTTTAGCCGGTAAGTAATTTGTAATTTTAGGCATTATTAAACAGTCAAGCGAAAACTTACATGCGCTAACTCTTAATTTTACATTGCATGTTACGCTCTGTTTTGTGAACTTGAAGATTGCTCTAATCCAATAATATTTGTGATACTTTTCTGTTGAGATAAGTTTTATAAGTGAGCCATTCTTTCTGTAAAATAAACTCGCAATAGCCATGAAGGACCACCGGTTTCCAGCCGAAGAATTTTATTGAGAAGCGATTGGTTATCATGGGTTTAGTCTTTTGGCATTCGCTACTAATCTATTCCGTTTATGCCTGCACGGGCATCCTTCTGATTTCTTGTACCAAAGGCAAGAGCGTCAGCCACTAGAGTGTCTTGTTTACTTCGTATCTTGTTTTGGACCGACTTTTTTTTTTTTTTTTTATTTTTATTGAATATTTACAACTGTATTATATATATATACAACAAGTAAATATGATAGAAGGAATACTATATCATGTAATGTCATGAATGGCAGTTATCCAGTGATAACTGACATTAGTTATCCAGGAGGTCGCGGGGCCAACGGCGCTTCAGCCGTCTTTGGGGATTACCTGGGAGTGAGTTTGAGTAGAGGGCTTGGACGAGGGGATTTGGATGGAGGGATAGGTGACTGTGGAATTTGATGTATCGGGATTTTGCGAGGTCGTTGACAAACGGGATCTTGATGTCGTTGTGGATGGTGCGGTTGGTGACGTAAAAAGGAGCGTCGACAATTCGACGGAGGATTTTTGATTGAAGGGTTTGAATTCTATTGAGGTTGGAACGCTTAGCAGTGCCGTATAGTTCTAGTCCGTATGTCCAAATTGGAGCGAGCAGTGAGATGTAAAGCTGTCTTTTGTTTAGAAGTGTTAGTTTAGAGCGTTTGTCAAGAAGTCTAGCCAGAAGTCTGAAGCGTTGGTTGAGGGTGATTCGTTTAAGTCTCGTATGGGGATTCCATGTGAGTCGCTTGTCTAAGTATAGTCCAAGATAGCGAACGTGGTCTGCGGGAGAAATAGGGATATTGAACAGGTAGACGGGAGGGAGTACTTTTTTGTTTAATGTGAAGACTATGTACTGGGATTTGTTAAGGTTGATTTTTATTCTCCATTTGGTTAACCAGGATTCAAGTGAGTGGAGATGGATTTGCAAGGAGCGCCTGGAGAGAACGGGATCTGTGTGGGGTGATAGGCTTGCTGTGTCATCAGCATAGGTGAATAGGCTCGTGTTGGGGTGTAGGGGATGTCGGCAGTATAAATTGTGTATAGGATGGGTGCCAGGATGCTGCCCTGAGGCACTTCGGCTAGGATGGGATAGATGGAGGAAGTAGATGAGCCTTGGGTGATTTGGAAGAATCGATCACTTAGAAAGGATCTTAGGATGAGATAGTAGGTACAGGGTAGGAGGCCCTTGAGCTTCCACAGTAAACCTTCGTGCCACACGCAGTCAAAGGCTCTAGAGATGTCTAAAAAGACGCCAGCACAGTATTGTTTCAGCTCAAGGGAGGTAGCGATGGTATCTACAACGCGATGCGCCTGCTGGATAGTAGAGTGACCACTCCGAAATCCAAACTGGTGATGTGGGATGATTTGAAGGGGTTCTAGGATTGATAGGAGACGATTGAGAAGAATTTTTTCAAGAACTTTTCCTAAAATAGGGAGAAGGCTAATGGGGCGATAGGATGTAAGACAGTGGAGAGGTTTATTAGGCTTGGGGATCATTCTTATTGAAGAAAATTTCCATAGAATTGGGAAGTATGTGGTTCTGAGGACTGCATTATAAATGGATGTTAGGAAAATTAGGGCTTTGCGGGGGAGTTGTTGAAGGATGGTTGAGGTGATTAGATCATATCCAGGACTTTTCTTCTTGGGAAGACTGGTAATGATTTTAATAACCTCAGATGGAGTGATGGGTTTGGGCGGAAGTGAAAGAGGCAGAGGAGAGTCTAGTTCGTTTGTGACGATTGAGGTATGGTTTGGGTCCAGGATGTCGGAATGAGAAACAAATATAGAGGTAAGATATGTGGCAAAGAGATCTGCTTTTTCGTCGTTAGACTTTGCCCAAGAGCCGTCCTCGCGACGAAGAGGAGAGGGAGGGGTCTGGTATTTAAGTAGGCGCTTTGTGGTATTCCATAAGGAAAGGTCTTCTGTTGTAAGTGTCGCAGTATAGTTGGCGTATTGATTGTTATAATATGTTCGGAGTTCGTTTTTTAGTTTTCTAGTCAGTGCGTTGAGTGAACGTTTATGTGAAGGGTACCTATTACGTTGCCAGAGGGCTCTTGCTCGTCGTTTCTGAGTAATAAGCATCCTTAGATGTATTGGTAAGTCGTAGGGTACGGGTGATGTTTGATTAGCTGAAAAGTATGTTGTTGCCTGCCATATGCTTTGTTGTATTGTTTGTGTTAAATATTCTACATTAGTGTCTAATTCTATGGGTGTTTTAAGTGAAACTTTTAGGTCAATTTTGTCTTCAACAATGTTCCTAAAATTGTCCCAGTTGATCGGTCCGTTAATTAAGGTAGGTCTAGGAGGAAGGATCTTAGGATGGATATCAATGGAGAGGATTACTGGACTATGATCAGAGGAGAGGTCAGGTAGGGTATATGTTTCTGTATAAACTGATGATATGTTAGAACAAATAAAGAAATCAAGAAGATCAGGGAGTTTATTCAAGGAAGTGGGCCAGTAAGTAGGTTGAGATGGAGCTATAAAGGTGAAATGAGTCTGACATAAAGCATTGTAGAGGATGCGACCTCGGGGGTTGGCCACACGACATCCCCAACGAGGATGCTTCGCGTTGTAGTCGCCACCGCAGATGAATCGGGAACCAAGAGTTTGGAAGAAAGATATAAATAAGTCAGAACTTATAGATTGATTAGGTGGACAATATACTGCTGCTATGTTATAGGAGAAGGGTTCGGAAAGAAGGGATATTACGGTTGGCTGGAGATAATTTGTCGGACGGTAAGGAATTAGGAAATGGGAAAGTTTATTTCGAATTAAGATAGCAGAGCCACCATGTGCAGTTCCGTCTGGATGGTCAGTTCTGTACAATGTGTATCCTGTAATATGAAAATGAGATCTCTCAGTGAAGTGGGTTTCCGTAATGAGGGCAATGTCAATTCTTTTGTCATGGAGTAGCAAGTCCAGTTCGTGTCTGTGTCTGTTAAGTCCGTTAGCGTTCCATAGGAGGATTGTAAGTGAATGTAGATTGAGAGGAATTAGGGAGCAAGGCGCGGGAGTAATGTATTCACTACGGAGGTTAGCAAGTTGATCAAGGGAGTTATGAGAGCTTTGAAGTCAGTGAGAAAAGAGTTAAGGAGCGAGGAGAAATCAGAAGAAGGAACGGGTAAGGAAGGGATCTGGGATGATTGGGTAGGAGCTGACCCCGCGGCCGCCTGGGCAAATGTAAGTCCGTTAACACGCTGACTATGGTTTACTGGATGGTTCCTCGGTTGCTGCGCAGCAGGTGGCCCAGACACTGAATTTGATCGACGTTGAGCAGATGGGTGAGCATACACAGGAATTATTGGCTTCTTTGATCGCTGCAGCTCCCTGTGAACCGCACAACCCTTGTAGTTAGCGGGGTGCTCGCCGTTACATAGTGCGCACTTAGCAGGAGTTAGTCGCTGCTTGTTACATTCGTGTGTGAAATGCTCTGCTGCACATTTCACGCACCTTGGCTTGTGCTGGCAATAAGATTTGCTGTGGCCATATTCCTGGCAGCGTTTGCATTGAATGATATGGCGCTACTTGTGTGGTTCTTCCACTTTTACCTTGGTGTAGCAGAGTACTTCTAAGTCAAAGATATCTCTGTTATTGGAGCGAGGTTCTAGATCTACGAAGAAAAGAGGAAGAGACTGCTTGGTAACTGGGTGTAGGACGGGAGTTACGTTGCGCACTGGGTGACCGAGCCTTGTAAGCTCTTCTTTGATCATTTCGACAGGTGTAGACTGGTGTAAATATCTAATAACTATTCTGAAGGCTTTCTCTTCTTCAAGTTGGTATATATGATAATCAGCCTTTCTGTCTGATAGATACTTTATTATTGCTCTGTAGCTGTCGGTTGTAGTTGGGTTTATTATTAGGTCTGTGATTCTTGCTTTAAATGTAAATGATTCTTTACCCACACGGTTGCTTAAAGCCCCACATAGATCAGAAAATCGAGTGACGTTTCTGACGTAGATAGGAGGCGGTTTGTGAGTGCGCTGAGGTGCTGAAGTTGTTTCCATTTCATCTGGAAGTGATAGCGGGGCGAACGGGTTATATGTTACTATTCCAGGGGCAACCACAGTGTTTTCTGTTGCAGTGCTTGCAACGGCCATATTATGACTATCTTGTACGATGGGTGGAATATGAGATGATTGATTGATTTTTGGTGGTGGTGGTGGCATCCTGGCTGATTTCGATTATCTTTTCTTAATTTTGGGTGGTGAATTTCCGGGAGTAGATGATCTTTTCTTAGATAAAGATGTTACAGATTCACAGTCGGAGCTAATAGTTTGTTTATCGTCGTCATGGTCCATTTTCGAGGACCATAACCGATGCTAAACAGATGCACTTATTTTCTCTTTTTATTTGCTTGTGATGAAAAAAAAAAAAAAGAAAAAAAAAGAGAGTAAACAAACGAAAAAAAAAATCGTTTAATCAATTACTATTATCGTTTAATCAATCGTTGGATCTTTCAGATAGGTAACATAAAAGCTGAGATCTGAATTTTTATTTATTTAGTTGTTTTTTTTAAATTATTACATAGTTTGATTATATAATTAAAAACAATTCAAAATTTGATATTTTTAGAGAAGCAGTTCAAATCCAATAAACATATTGAATGCCGTGCCATCTTCACGGGACTTTCTCTCCAGACCACCGTGAGCCACGGATGGCTCATGTTATAGTAAATGTTTACATGGTTTTACTTATAAGACCATTAATCTTCTTGCACTTCCGAGCCTAGGTGAACTGCTCAAGCCGCTAAACATTGTTTTACTCCTATGCCCAGACACTATATAATATAAACAATAACATATACAGTAGATTAACACAGTATATATAGCATATCATAACAATATGATAATTATTAACCTATCAATTTTATCATTTTTACATCTTGCTTTGCTTGCGTAGTATATTAAACTTAACACTCGACTATTTACCCCACCTTAACTCGACATGTCATCATGGATGTTAGCTGATTGTAGAGGGAATGACTTTAAAGCCAATTCCACTTCGACTTGAAAGATTTATTTGGTTTCCTTAGATGTTAATGTTCATATATAGAATGTGGTCATCTATTTAGTGTAGACTGGGTAATTATTAGTGAATGTGCGTGATGATGAGCTAATTTTTGCCTGTGTATTCGTAAAACCCAAGTAATTACAACAAGCCCAAAGTGTATTGTGTTACAGTGTTGGCGGTATCAATATAAATGTTGTCCGTTTGGTAGAGTGGATACCGCAGGCTGCCCTGATCACTGAAAATCCATAAAGAACCCCTGGGACATGTCCCCCCATACGACAATACATACACAAAAGATATGTTAGATAGAATCACAGAGTTCGCTAAGTATGTGCTCAAAATAAATAATTGAATCAAACAAAATATTGTAACGCAGCCAGTGGTGCCATCTAGGAGAGGAAGTAGGAACCTCAAGTTCTCTTAGTGGCCGCTAGGAAGCGCTGGCGACGACACGCTCTAGTTCTTTCTGGAAGGATTGAGAAGATTCTAGAAGATTCTCCACCAGTATAAATAGTGGGACCGCAGAGAGTTTTGCAGAGTTTTCTAGTTACAAACGAAGTGTACGTTTGTGGAAAGTGTATAAAAAGTGAACAATGTGAACTTTTGTTGGTTTAAACTGTGAAGTAATTTATTATTAAGTGTTGTATTCTGTAATTTATTGTGTATAACA